>JAOPSE010000114.1:2920827-3042771 GCA_029449295.1 Zea luxurians | reverse complement strand
CTTTTTATGCCAACCAAATATACACAAGACATGCTCAAGAAGTTTGGCATGGAAAAGGCAAAGCATGCCAAGACTCCAATGTCATCAAATGGACATCTCGACCTAAATGAACAAGGTAAACCAATAGACCAAAAATTGTATAGATCTATGATAGGGTCACTGCTTTACTTATGTGCATCTAGACCTGATATCATGTTAAGTGTTTGCATGTGTGCACGCTTTCAAGCTAATCCTAAAGATTGTCATCTTGTTGCCATTAAGAGAATCCTAAGATACTTAGTCCACACTCAAAACCTAGGATTATGGTACCCTAAAGGCTCCCTTTTCGATTACTTGGCTACTCTGACTCAGACTATGCTGGTTGCAAAGTAGATCGAAAAAGCACTACTGGGACTTGCCAATTCCTTGGGCGGTCCTTAGTGTCTTGGAGTTCCAAGAAACAAAATTGTGTTGCACTTTCCACTGCAGAAGCTGAGTACATAGCAGCTGGTGCATGTTGTGCACAGTTGTTATGGATGAAGCAAACCCTTAGAGATTTTGGTTGTGAGTTTAATAAGATTCCTACTGTGTGACAATGAGAGTGCCATAAAACTTGCAAACAATCCTATGCAACACTCTAGAACCAAACATATTGATATTAGACATCACTTCTTGAGAGACCATGAAGCCAAAGGAGATATTGAACTATTTCATGTGAGCACTAAAATCAACTAGCCGATATCTTCACAAAACCACTTGATGAGACTAGGTTTTGTTTTCTTAGGAGTGAACTAAATATCTTGGATTCTCGAAACGTGTCTTAAGAACTGAAATTTGAACACATGATTGATGGATATAAAATTGTTGTATGCACAAAATGTCATGAGGAATACTGTTTTTATTGTTAAAATTACTCATGTCATAAATGTTAATTGTAGTTAAAGCCTTACCGGGCAATATCTCAAAATAGGTTGAGTAAATCGGCTGAGTAGGCCACTCAACCGGTTCTCCTCTGGGTGTATAAAAACCGGTTGAACCGGTTTTTGCCGCCTCTGCGTCCGTGCTGTCTGTCAGCCCCGCAGTCTGCGCCGTCAGTTTCGCAGACTGTGTCAGTGTGGCAGGTATTCCGCGCAGTCAACGTCGTTTTCTGCGCGCTTTTACTGCTCGCTGCAGCAAAACCGGTTGAACCGGTTTCAGTACCGGTTTGAACCGTTTCGGTCAAGCTGACCAGCCGCCGCCTCCTCTTTTACCTCCTCTCTTTCCCTCTTTCTCTCTTTACCCCTTTCATTTGTTTCAGCCGCCGTCGCCTTCACTTTTCCTCTCTCTCTCTCTCTCACTCACACCACACTCCAAATCCCTTTTGAGCCATCGAATCCTTGAGGAGTTTGTTGGAGATTTGTTCCTCTCGGCCTCCTCCACCAACTCCTTCCTTTTCATTGAGATTTCTGTGGTTGAATCATCAGATCGAGGTATTGCCTTACTTTCTCATGTTTTTACTCGATCAAACACCGTTCTTGATTATTGTGTATCTTTTCAAGGATACTATGTAGTTTAGGTGCTTGCCACACTTAAACTGTTTTCTATTGTCTCAAATATTGTTTGAGCTTAGCAGTTTGGTATTGTTCGTTGTAGTTGAACCGCTCACATGAACGGTTGAAGTGCATGCTCAATATTATACGTGTCTTTGCTCAAACGTGTTTGTAAAAATCCTTGAACATCGAACTCCTCGCTCACCATATGTTCTCATTTTTATCTTAAGGATGGTGCGTCGTAGGAACCCGTTTGTGGTTGAATCTGACTCCGATGATGATCAAGAAATCCATGAAGAAACTCCTCCGCGTCCCAGATCCAAGCACGGGCGAGGATCCGGAAATGTGGGCAGGGTGGTGAGGCCTCCGGGTCTCATGGTGGTCGCGGTCGAATGGCCCGGAATCCCTCCGTCGGTCTCGACCCGCGGCCAATCCACAGGCCTAGGAGCCAACTAGCGATGATGACGGAGGAAAGGATGATGAGGTTGATCCCTTCTGCCAACACTCCTATTATCCGGGGGTTGGTTCTTCATAGGGCGGAGGCCCGTTGATCTGCAAATGAGCCTGTCATAGATTTCACTGCCAGCGGAGGGTCTGCCTGTCACACCCGGTTCCAGGGGGTAGAACCGAGCGCATAGCATGTGTGTACCAGGATCCATTTCCACACATATGTTGACGTCACAAGTGTAATATATCAAAAGACAATGCAATAAAGGCGTAAAGAGAGTAGAATACTTTATTACATCATCTGAAACATTGTATCTTTAACAAGTATCACATCAAAGTAAAGCGGAATTTAAATAACAAGGGCAATCTCTCACAGGAAGATGACCGGCGCATCGTTAGACTTAGAATTCGTCGTCGATAAAATCTCCATCAAAGTCTCCATCATCACCCTCTGATCAAAATATTAGCAATGGTGAGCTCCTTATGGTCGGGGCTCAGCAATGGGGGAAAAATTAATGCAGGTATAACAAGGTGAGGCTAAGGTTGAGCAGTAAGCATTTTAGTTGGTCAATATTTTATTAACAACACCTGTCTTACTAATAAGTGTGAATCCCAAATATCCCATTTAAACAAAGGAATATGAATATAACAAAAAAACACTTAAGTGAAACCACTTAAGTAAACTATTGGCAGATCATCGGATCTCAATTTAATTCCATCTTCAAGTTCAATTATCATGTGAGGAGTCCAGGTCGCTCATAACCGGGAGCACTGCCGATATATCAATTTACACTCTGCAGAGGTGGTACAACTTTACCACAAGCCATGTATCCCATCTAGCCTAGGTTGATCGGACCATTAAAAACTGCCGAGGTGAATGGCTAGGGATCCATTATGAGGCTTTCACAAAATACACTTAATACGAAGCAACCCGCTGAGGTTTCTAAAGACGATGGTGGTGGCCCCCTGGGTGAGGTACCTTAGCCAAGAATACGTCCCCATGTTAACGTGGGCTGCCAGCACCTACCGCTCCCCCTCTTGCCCATATTTCAGGTAAGGTTGCCAGGCACTAAGCATATAAAGCTAATTACCAAAGCCAGAGCCATGATAGCACTCGTGGTTGCACTGTTATCCTGGGTGGTCACTCCATGTTCCAATTAATTTGAAAATAATGTCGTTTTAACTATCGGGTTAATGTCATAATTGCCAATTTCAATTTTAGAAACATTAATAACAATTAATGAGTGACATTAAAATCATTAAGTTGAGCGGTAGCACAAATTTTGCAAAGCTTAATTATTTCCCAGGTTAAACAAGGAATACAGTTGGTAAATCTAGGAAATCCTTAATTAGGTAAAACCCATCAAATTATGCAGTATATCAAAAGTAAACATTATTATATGCAATGAGTGGGTACAAAAAGAATATGCAGAGGGAGAATCCACTTGTCTTGCACAAAAGCGTCCTGCGGATCGTCTTCAAACAAATTCGGTTCGTCTACCACACCGTCAGCTTCTAATAACGTTACATATCGCCATACAAAAAGAAAGCATACACCAGTAAATAAATATACACCATTCAACAAACAATGAAATACGCTTTACAAATTATACTTGTAAAATAAAAACATTCCAAAAAGAAAACTTAATTTGTAACTATAATATAAAATAAAACACATCAAACGATCATCTCATTGCTACGACATATTATTTTGTTTGCAATTCACTAGAGAGATCTATGTGGCACATTTGACTATGAAGTGTGTACTATATAAATTCATTAATATAGACATCGTGCTAAACCAAACTCTATGGATTAAGTTTAATTAGCTAATCAATTATTTCTACCGGATAGTATGTGGAGTATATTTTATTGTTTCTTTCTAAAAGAAACTTATAGTAGACGTTACAATATTATTTAAAAAGTCACAACCTTGATTTTAAGAGAACTAATTAACTTACCAATTTAATTCTACTGCTATATTATTTTATTAATCGAGACTCTAGCATGACTAGCAATTTGTGTATGATCGCACATACGAACACATATGGTGTGACTAAAAATCTATAGTTCACCCTGAGCAAGTTAACTATAGGATTATTCAGTAGTATTTTTGTTACAAATATATGGCCTACGTACCTATCTCTTAATCCTTCACTCTAGTAATCTGTATTTAAATTAATTCTCAATAGACATAACCAAATTAAGATACACAAATGTGAAATGTAGCATACACTAATTAAAATAGATCATCACATTCATATGAAATTAATCGTTCATTATACACATGATTTTCAAACTCAAAAATATACAACTAAAATTTCATAACGATACCGAAATTAGGTCGTGATAGCACCTAAAATCACGTGGCTTTTTTTCTTCTTTTGAACTAGAAAAATTTATCTAAATAATTTTTACACAGTATCAGGAGCTAGATTCAATCGCGTTCACCTTGCTGTTACTTGTGCAGAGGGTGGATGGGGGCACGGCTGGCGGCGTCGAGGTCAGGGCAGCGCTAAGTAGAGGGAAGCAGAGGGGAGACACGTGGACGAGAAGGCAACCCCGCCGGCGATGGAAGAAGCCAATGGCGCCCGGAGTCGTTCCCCAGAGAGACGACGCTAAGCGGTGGCCTGAGTATAGAGAGTGAGGAGGGAGTAGAGACGCATAGGCTGGGCAGGGATTGAGCGGAGGCTAGCTATGCCGTATTATAGGGAGCTTAGGGAAGAGATTATGGCCGGTTTAAAGGCTCCGTGATGGCCCTTTGATGTACCGTTTCTAGACACCGCAATAGAAGCCGTAATCACCATTAACGGGGAATGAATGGCTGGGGACCGTAACCGTCGGCATACGAACGGCTGGGCGTGGCACAGGCGGGTCGGGCGCGCGGGTCATCGCGGCATGCAGGGAGCTCGGCGCCTCGGGCTGCTGCGCGGGACGCGCCTGGGCGGGTCGCGGCTCCTAGTGCGCGCGCGCGTCGCGCGGCGCGGGGCCTGGGCGGCTCGCTCGGCGGCTGCGCGGTTGGATGCGACGTGCAGGCAAGGCGCCAGTCGGGTGCAGGGGGAGAGAGAGCAGAGAGAGGGGAGAGATGAGAGGAGAGAGAGAGTTAGAGAGGGGGAGAAGAGAAAGTGCAGCGGCGGTGGCTGCTGGCTCCAGGCATGCGCGCATAGGAATAGATGGGCCACTAGTGGGCCGGTTTAGATTAGGGTTTTTGTTTTTTTTCTTTTTTTTTCTCTAATTTCGAAATATATTTTTAGATAGCTCAAAAAATCATAAAAATTCACCAAAATTATTTATTAATAACGTATTTAATTTTAGACAAATAATTATTATATTATTTAATTATTATATTATTTACTAGTATTTTCTTTTAAAAAGAATTGGTATTAAACATCTGATAATCAATCATGCGCATACAAAGAAAAATGATCAAAATGCAAATAAATAATTAAACACTAAAAAATTATTATCCTAATTACCATAATAACTAAATTTATTATTTGTAGTTAATGGCTTTTATGGTGTTACAAACCTACCCCTCTTAAAAAGAATCTCGTCCTCGAGATTAAGAAACTTTCTGAGAATAACTGAGGGAATTCGGCTCTGAGTTCATCTTCTCTTTCCCAAGTGGCCTCATCTTCCGAATGATGACGCTACTGAACTTTGCACATGTTAATAACTTTACTCCGTGTAATTCTGCGAGATGTTTCCAGAATTCTGATAGGGTACTCCGGATAGGTCAAATCCTCATTGACATTCAGTTCTTCCATGGGTAACTGTTCCTCTAGTACTCTTAAGCACTTCTTAAGTTGTGATACGATAAATATGTCATGCACATCCGATAAACTATCGGGTAGCTGTAACTGGTAGGCTACTTCACCTTTTCTTTCCAAAATCTTGAATGGGCCGATATAGCGAGAAGATAATTTTCCTTTAACCTTAAACCTTTTCATTCCTCTCATCGGTGAAACTTTAAGGTATATGAAGTCTCCTACTTCGAACATCAACTCTCTTCTTCTATTATCAGCATGGCTTTTCTATCTAGATTGTGTTGTCTTCAAATTTTCTCTGATAATTTGCACTTGCTTTTCCGCTTCTTGGAGAATTTCTGGACCAAATACTTGACTTTCTCCAGTCTTCCAATAAAGCGGTGTTCTACACTTTTGTCCATATAGTGCTTCAAATGGTGCCATTTTTAGACTTGCCTGATAACTGTTGTTATACGAAAATTCTGCATAAGGCAAACTTTTATCCCAGCTTCTACCATGCTTTAGAGCGCAAGCTCTTAGCATATCTTCCAACACTTGGTTTGTTCTTTTTGTTTGCCCATCCATTTGCGGATGATAAGCTAAACTAAAGTTAGCTTGGTATCCATGGACTCATGTAGTCTTTTCCAAAAGCGCGAGGTAAATTGGTTCCTCGATCTGACATGATCTTCTTTGGTACTCCATGCAGACAAACAATCCTCGACATGTATAACTCTGCTAACTGGGCTCCTGAGTAAGTTGTCTTCACAGGTATAAAGTGTGCCACTTTAGTCACCTGTCTACTATGACCCATATTGAATCATAGCCATCTCGAGTACGGGGTAGTCCAACTATGAAATCCATACCGATCTCTTCCCATTTCCATTCAGGTACCTTGAGGGGTTGTAGTAATCCTGCTGGTCTTTGGTGTTCGGCTTTAACTCGCTGACACACGTCACATAATGCAACATGAGTAGCAACATCTCTTTTCAATCCGTACCACTAATACTTTTCCTTAAGATCCTGGTACATCTTCGTACTACCAGGGTGAATATAGTAAGCTGAATCATGAGCTTCTCTCAAAATAAGTTGGCGCAAATGCTCGATTTCCGGTACACAGATTCTCTTCTTAAATCATACTGTGCCTTGTTCATCTTCCGTGAAATCTGGGGCTTTACCCAAACTAATTTGCATCTTAATTTCTTTGATTTCTCATCAGACTCTTGTCCTTTATGAATCTCTTCTTCTAAAGTAGATTCAACTTCCATAACTGTTGCTTCTACATTATTGAGCATACCAAGGTTGAGTTGTTCCATTTCCCAGCACAATTCCTGTGACATCAAATGAGTAGTGATGTTGTTCACTAGACCCTTACGGCTCAAAGCATCAGCTACTACATTTGCTTTTCTGGGGTGATATTGTATTTCCAAATCATAGTCCTTAATCAACTCAAGCCATCTTCTCTGTCTTAGGTTGAGTTCTTTCTGAGTGAATATATTTCAAGCTTTTGTGATCCGTGAAGATTTTGCACTTGTTTCCAATCATATAGTGCCTCCAAATCTTCAAAGCATGCACTACGGCAGCTAGTTCCAAATCATGCATAGGATAATTCTTCTCATGCTTCCTCAACTGCCTTGAGGCATAAGCTATCACTTTTCCTTCTTGCATTAGCACACATCCAAGTCCAAGGTGTGATGCATCGCAATACACATCAAATCCCTTGTGGATGTCTGGCATTACCAATATTGGTGCAGTGGTTAACCTTCTTGAGTTCTTCAAAACAATTCTGGCAAGCTTCATCCCATTTGAACTCTTTACCTTACTCCAGTAGAGAGGTAAGAGGTTTCACTAACCTAGAAAAACCTTCAATAAATCTTCTATAGTATCCTGCCAATCCAAGAAAACTTCTGATCTTGGACGCATCCTTTGGTGGCTTCCAATTTAATATCTCACTTATCTTTCCTAGGTCTACTTTAATTCCATCATCGGTAACGATATGCCTAAGAAAGCAACTTCCTTCAACCAAAAATCACACTTCGAGAACTTTGCGTACAGTTGGTTGTCACGAAGCTTTTGTAGGACTAGCCTTAGATGATCTTCATGTGTTTCTTCATTCATAGAGTATATCAGTATGTCATCAATGAATACGACCACAAACTGATCCAGATATTCCATGAATACTTTATTCATCAAGTTCATAAAGTATGCTGGTACATTAGTCAGTCCGAACGACATGACCAAAAACTCATATAATCCATATCTTGTCGTGAAGGCTGTCTTGGGTACATCTTTGCTCGAATCTTTAACTGATGATATCCCGATCTCAGATCTATCTTCGAGAATATCTTAGCTCCCTTCATCTGATCAAATAAATCTTCAATCCAAGGTAGTGGATATTTATTCTTGATGGTTACTTCATTCAAACTTCTATAATCAACGCACATTCTCCTGAACCATCCTTCTTGTTCACAAATAGCACTGGGGCTCCCCAAGGAGATGAAACTTGGGCGAATGAAACCTTTTTCTAGTAATTCTTCTATTTGTTTCTTCAGTTCTACTAAATCCTTGACATCCATTCTATAAGGTCTTTTCGAGATAGGTGCGGTTCCGGGTAATAATTCAATAGAGAACTCTATATCACGGTCAGGTGGCATACCTGGTAATTCCTCCGGAAATACGTCTGGGTACTCACACACTACCTTGATATTTTCCAAAGGCTTTTCTTCCAAGTGATTTATCACTGTCTTCCATTTTGCATCTGTTGACTTGTCTATGCTAACTTGGATTCTTTCACCTTGAGGACTTGTCAACATAATTGTTTCGTTGGCACACTGTATCACTCCATCACAATTTTTCAACCAATTGCATCCAAGAATCACATCATACTGTTGGATCCTAGGACCACTGGGTTGACTGAAAAATCTATTCCTTGGATCTTGATATTAACATGGGGGCATGAGTGTGTGGCGTTCATGTCACCTCCCGGTGAACTAATAAGTAACATCTTCTTAAGAGGATACTTAGGTATATTGTGTTTTTCCACAAATGACTTAGTTATAAAAGAATGCGATGCTCCAGAGTCAAATAAAACTGATGCAGGTATGGAGTTAACAAGGAACATACCATACACTATGTCAGCATCCTCAGGTACTGATTCTGCAGTGATGTGATTGACCCTTCCTCTACTCTAGTTCTGCGGAGTCTTGCTCTGAGCAAATCCACAAGCGAGGGTGTTCTAGTCATTTCTCTGATTATTGCTTTTCTGGGGTGTCTGCTGGTTGCGCCTTGGGCAGTTGTTAGCATAGTGGCCTAGCTCACTGCACTTGAAACGGCCATTGGGTTGGACTGGTGCGTTGTTGCTTCTGGCCAGCGTGTTACTGGCGCCACCTTGACGATTTTGTGAACTCCCACCAGACCTCTAGTTGGACTGAGAGTTGCTCCTTTGCTGGTTTTGACTTGATTATTTCTCTGGCCTTGCTGTCCAGAGCGTTGCACTTGATAATTGTTTCCACCCTGATTTCTAGAGCGGAACTGCGAACCTTGAGCATTGTTCGGGCGGGTGTTCCTGCTGGACTGACCTTGGAATTTTCTTTTGTGGTTAGATAGTTCCTTTCTTTTGCTTTCAAGGCCAATTGCCTTGTTCAGCAGTGTCTGGAAATTGGGGAAAGTATGACTCTGAAGTTGATAATTCAGTGGTCCAATTAGTCCTTCCAAGAAATGCTCTTGGCGCTTCTCATCTGTATCCACTTCTTCAGGGGCATAGCGTGAAAGCTGAGTGAAGCGATCACGATACTCGCTGATAGACATATTCCCTTGAGTAAGGGAAAGGAATTCCTTCTTCTTCAACTTCATAATTCCTGAAGGAATGTGATGAGCGGAAGTTCTCCTGAAACTCCTGCTAGGTTATTGTATCCGCGTTGGGGTGTGCTGCTGTGAAGGCATCTGTCACACCCGGTTTTGGAAGGCAAACCGAATGCGAACTATGTACATGCCAGGATCAGAACTCACGTACACAGTGATTACATAAATGAACATCATCGCACAATGCTCGAATAATAACATAAAAGAGTAATAACTTGTTACATCACAGAGTCTTAGACATCCACATAGTCATCAACTTAACAGTTAATCAAAGTGCTAGCGAAACGCAGTAAAGATAAGGCCTTCACAGGCAGCTGACTGGGGGTTGCCACCAACCCACACCTAGAATTCGTCGTAGTCCTGAAACTCCTGGAAGTCTCCTGCCACGGCTTCATCTTCTCCTGAGCAGTGGTTACAATGCGGACAACCTGGTGTTTGGTGGTAAAGCAAGGATGAGTACACATCAACGTACTCAGCAAATGTCCCGTTTGGCTGAAGTGGACTAGCTTTATGTGGGGTTAGGCTCGAGCAGTTGCTTTTAGTTGGTCAGGTATTTATCATTAGTGGAAGCCAGGTTTTATCATTAACCAACCCATGAACCATTTCCTCATCGAGGAACGACATCATCATATTCGAACCAAAACCATAACATAACCCTTGTATCTCGAACCATCTGTATCTCTAATCAAAGAGGATCCCAAGGCTGCTCTTAACCGTGAGCACGGCTGATATATCAGTTTCACTACCCTCTGCAGAGGTCGCACACTTTACCCATGAGCCATGATTCCCTTTCTGCCCGGGGAGAGCTAATCCCCATTGACCACTACCTAGGTGGTCCGGCAGGGTATCACTACGTAGCTTTACAAAGATTCCCTAGAGATCATAGCTGCCCGTTAGGGTTTCTCCAGTTTGATAAACACAGTACTCCTCCCCGCAGGAGAGTGACTAACAAAAGCAAAACGAAAGAACCTCGGCACTCAGCCTCGGCAGAGCAAGCACTGTGCCTGGACCCCATTGACGGCACGACGGCGAAGCAACTACACCTCTAGTTCCTCTAATTAATTAGCTAAGGGCACCCCATTTCACCCTCATGGTTGCACTGTTATCCCGGGTGGTCTCTCAACGAACAGGTCCTTACGGAGAGGTACTCAGGAACAGCCTGAGCCCCCTAGAGTATCACAAGATCATCAACATCATCAGGATAACAGTATCATAAATATTCACATCATGTTCATTGATTAAGTTAAGGCAGTAGCAGAATGCTAACCATAATAACCCATAAGGTCATCAAGGATAAAGTAAAGTGTAAAGCTAGTCAATCCTTAGGTTTCAAGTAAGTAATGCGGGGTAGTAAGTTATAAATGAATAGGACATAATGGGTCAGAGGACACTTGCCTTCACCAAACTGTTGCTCAGGGACTTCCTCTGCAACTTCCTCGGGAAACACAGACTGCTCGTTGTCTACGTAAAGTAATCATTCACACTATGCACTTTGGAAAATAACAAACAAAAACAATATACCAAACATATGCAGCAGAGAGTGATCACAAGTTCATAACAGAAAAGGGATAGGCACTCTGGTGTTCCCTAGGTCTGGGGTAGAGGACTATACAAAATGAGTCATTATCCACTACTCAGGTTTAAGTCAGTGGTGGGATTAAATAATTATCTGGTTTAAGTTCCTAAACTTAAGTGTTTGAGTCCATAAACTTAAGTGCTCCAACTTTTATTAAAGTCTACTACCTTTTATTTATCTCAAATAGGGTTCCAATAACCTTAATCCTATCCTAATGATTAACCATTAATTGGAACATGGAAACAGCAGGGAAACAGTGCATAAACAGATAGATAATAATTTTATGAACATTTTGCAATTTGAAGCACCTAATTTGGAGTTCATATGGCAAAGTTATGAATTTTACAAGTTTGGGGGTTAAAAATAAGCCCTAAGGACCTATTTTGAATTAAATAAAAGGGCTGAGGACTTAACCGCGAGAAACCAGGGACGGCGGGCGCAAAATCCAGAAAACCGAGGGGTTCTTTAAGAAAAAGCGCGGGCGAAGGGGTATCGGGCGCTTACAGCCGTTAGATCTCAAATCAACGGCCAGGATTAGATCCTGCGGCGGGGCGCGCGGGCGCGCGGCGGTTCGCGGCGATGGCGCTTGGGCGTGCGCGCAGCGAGGGAGAGGGCGAGAGAGGGCCGGTTGGTGCGCAAGTGAGGGAGGGGGAGAGGGCGAGTGAGATTCGGGGCTCAAGTGGCCGAGGGCGAGGTGGGGCGAGCTCCCCACGCGCGACGTGGGCGCGAGGAAGGCAGGCGCGCGCGGCTCGGCGGCGGTTTACGCGAGAACGGCGAAGCTGACAGCCGGGGCCCGCGACGCAGAGAGAGAGAAGAAGTCGGCCGCGGGCGCGAGGAAAGCGGGGCTGACCGGGAGGGCCCACGGGCAGAGAGAGAGCGAGGGAGATGGCGCACGCGCGGTGAAGCGGGAGCGCCGACAGGTGGAACCGGGCAACCAGAGAGAGCGGGGGAGCGAGCGCGGAGACGGCGGCCGCGCCGACAGGCGGGCCCGCTCGCGCAGAGAGAGAAGGGGCGGGAGGGAGAACGCGCGCGCGGGCGCGCGGGTTGGGCCTGGTGGGCCGAAAGGCCGAGCGGGGAGGTAACGGGCTGCTTTTCCTTTTTCTTTTATTCTGGAATTCCTTTCTCTTTTCTTTTTATTTTCTCCATTTGATTCAAATTCAAATAAGCCACAAATTCAAATTAGACCTTTTGAGAATTATGCACCAAACAAAAGTGAAATCTAGGGTTCAATATGATGCAACAATTCATACCCCCTTAGGGCATACCCCCTTAGGGTTTAACCTATCACACTACTATTACAATAAAAATAAGCATTTTCTCCTATAGAAATGAGAAAGAAAAGATTGGGGAAGGATGAGAAAAGAAAAGTAACACCTGAATTTGTGAATATGAGCAAAGAAATTTTATACCCCCAAATTCAGGGGTTTACAAACCTATCCCCCTTAAAAGAATCTCGCCCCCGAGATTCAGGGTTGGTTAGCAAAGAATTCCGGGTATTTGGCTTTCAGATCATCTTCTCGTTCCCAGGTTGCTTCTTCCTCCGAGTGGTGACCCCATCGACTTTGCACATTCTGACGGTATTCCTCCGGGTGACTCTGTCTGCAAACTCCAGAATCTGCGTTGGCTTCTCTATGTATGTCAGATCCTCCTGGACTTCCAAACCCTCCACTGGCAACTGTTCTTCTGGTACTCGCAGACACTTCTTCAATTGCGACACGTGGAACACGTTGTGCACTGCCGACAAACTTTCTGGTTGGTTGAGTTGGTAAGCCACTTCTCCACGCTTTGCTTGGATCTGATATGGTCCAACGTACCGGGGTGCTAACTTGCCTTTAACTCCGAACCTTCTGACTCCCCTGATAGGTGACACCTTCAGGTAGACGAAATCCCCCACTTCAAAACTCAGTTCTCTTCTCCTTCGGTCCGCATAGCTTCGCTGTCTTGACTGGGCTATTTTCAGGTTCTCCCGAACCATTTTGATATTCTCTTCGGCTTCAAGTAGGATGTCGGGGCCAAACACCTGTCTCTCTCTAGGCTGGTCCCAATGCAGCGGAGTCCTACAACTCCGTCCATAGAGTGCCTGAAACGGTGACATCTTTCAAGCTAGCCTGATAGCTATTGTTGTAGGAGAATTCTGCATAAGGTAACCTTTTGTCCCATCCTGACTTGTCTTGCAACGCACAGGCTCTCAGCATATCTTCTAGGATCTGATTAGTTCTTTCAGTCTGACCGTCTGTCTGCGGGTGATAAGCCGAGCTGAAATTCAAATGGGTGCCCAAAGCTTCTTGTAGCTGCTGCCAAAAATGAGAGTAAACTGCGTTCCTCGATCTGACACTATCTCTTCGGCACACCATGAAAGCAAACTATCCGTGACATGTATAACTCAGCTAACGTTGCTCCGGTATATGTGGTCTTCACAGGTATGAAATGGGTCACCTTTGTTAAGCGGTCCACAACCACCCAGATGGAATCATAACCGGCCCGGGTACGAGGTAGGCCAACTATAAAATCCATCCGATCTCTCCCACTTCCACTGAGGAATCCGCAATGGCTGCAACAATCCGGCGGGCCTTTGATGCTCTGCTTTGGTTCTTTGACAGCTATCACAGATGGCGACATATTCTGCGATTTCTCTTTTCATGCCATACCACCAAAACCTCCTCTTCAAATCCTGGTACATCTTTTCACTTCCCGGGTGTATGGAGTAGGCTGTCTCATGAGCTTCCTTTAGGATCAGTTCCCGAATAGGTTTGAGGTCGGGGACACACAATCGGTCCTTGAACCATATTACTCCCTCTTCATCCTCTCGAAAGTCTTTGCCTCTTCCTTCTAAGATTAGCTGCCGGATCTTGTTGATGCTTTCATCATCCTTCTGCCCTTCTTTGATCTCCCGCTCTAGGGTGGGCTCTAATTCCACTGTTACTCCTTGCGTACTGTTCAGGAAACCGAGACTCAGTCTGTCGAACTCCTTGGCTAACTCATATGGCATTGGGTACATGGCCAACATATTGACTTGACTCTTCCTGCTCAGAGCATCTGCAACCACATTGGCTTTGCCTGGATGGTAATGTATCTCCAACTCGTAGTCTTTAATCAATTCCAACCATCTTCGCTGTCTCATGTTTAACTCTGACTGGTGAATATGTATTTCAGACTTTTATGATCTGTGTAGATGTCGCACTTCTGCCCATACAGGTAATGTCTCCATGTCTTCAAAGCATGAACTACTGCTGCCAACTCTAGGTCATGTGTGGGATAATTTTTCTCATGAATCTTCAGCTGTCGAGATGAGTTTGCTACAACTCTTCCTTCTTGCATTAGCACACATCCCAATCCAGTGTAAGAAGCATCGCAATACACTGAGAATGGCTTGTGAACATCAGGCAGGACTAACACCGGAGCTGTAGTCAGTCTATTTTTCAGTTCTTCAAATGCTTCCTGACATTTTTGGGTCCACTTAAACTCAACTTTCTTCGCTAGTAACGCTGTCATTGGTCTTGCAATCTTTGAGAAGCCTTCGATGAAACGCCTGTAATACCAGCCATTCCAATGAAGCTCTTGATCCCACGAACATCCTTTGGTGCTTTCCAGTTCAGGATATCTGCTACTTTCTTTGGATCCACTGCCAACCCATCTTGATTTATGATGTGACCCCAGAAACAAGACCTCATGAATCCAGAACTCGCATTTGCTCAGCTTGGCATACAATTGATGCTCTCGAAGTCTTTGCAATACCATCTTCAATGCTCTACGTGATCTTCCTCACTTCGAGAGTATATGAGAATATCATCGATAAACCACCACCACAAACTTGTCCAGATAATCCATGAACACACTGTTCATCAAGTACATAAAGAAGGCTGGTGCATTTGTCAAACCAAAGGAACATAAACTGTGAATTCATATAACCCGTACTTGGTGATGAATGTCGTCTTCGGTATGTCCGAGGGTCGGATTTTGAGTTGATGGTAACCTGATCTCAGATCTATCTTCGAGAATACGCTGGCACCTCTGAGCTGGTCGAACAAATCTTCTATCCTTGGCAGGGGGTACTTGTTCTGACAGTGACTTCATTCAAGGCTCTGTAGTCTATGCACATCCTTTTAGTACCATCTTTCTTCTCTACAAACAACACCGGAGCGGCCCAAGGCGAGGTGCTTGGCCTGATGTAACCCTTCTCTAACATCTCATCTATCTGCTTCTTGAGTTCCACCAATTCTGGTCCAGACACTCGGTAGGCTCTTTTGAAATGGGGGGCGGTACCAGGGATAAGCTCTATGGCAAATTCGACTTTTCTCTCGGGTGGCATGCCCGTTAGCTCCTCAGGAAATACGTCCGAAAAGTCTGACACAACCTTGATAGCCTCGAGCGGGTTAGGCTCCTTACTATCAACTGAAATCTGGTGACAGACACCCTCCGCTGATTTAGGCATCCTTAGCTCGGCCACTACCTCTTCTCCTGACGGGGACTTCAATGTTACGGTCCTCTTGTCACAGCTAACATTCGCTTCATACTTCATTAACCAATTCATCCCTAGAATAACAATCTATCCCAGGGGTGTCTATTACTATTAAGTCACTGGGGAATCCTATCCCCCTTATTTCCACCCTTATATTTGAGCATATTTATCTGTTTGCACCCTGCCACCAACTGAATTAATCCTCATGGGCGGCATCATTGCCTCTACTGAGATGTTATGCAATTCTACCCAGGTTGCAGTGACAAATGAATGAGTTGCACCAGTATCAAATAGCACTTTCGTGGGATGAGATTCGACTGAAAACATACCTACTGCCACATCTGGTGCATCCTGGATCGCTTCGGCCTCCAAGTGGTTCACCTTTCCACGGTTGTATGCTTGGTTACGATTGCCTGCTGTCGGCTGCAGTACACCTTGCCTTGTTGGAGCATTGGGGTTGGTCTGCTGCTGCGTCACCTTCTTCGGGCACTGCATCGCCCAGTGGCCTTGTTCTCCACAGTGGAAACATCCTCTGCCTCCTCCTTGTGCTGGGGCTGCTTGGTTGCTCTGGTTTGCTGCTGGGGCAGGAAGGCGAGGTGCCTGGTGGTTCTGCTTCTGATACTGATTACCTCCCTGCTGGCTGTGCTGACGATACTGCTGCTGCTGCGGACGCTGATTCTGGTTCTGATATCCTTGTGGGTGACCAGGCCTGCCTTGCTGAGATGAACTGCCTGAGAAACGTGGACGGCTGATGCCTCCGGTCTGGGGTCCACTCATCTTGCGCTTCCGATCTTCCATATCCTTACGCTTCTTCTCAGTCATAAACTGCCCTATCGATCAGGTGCTGGAAGGTGGGGAAGGTGTGATTCATCAGCTGGTAATGCAGGGGATCCACCAAACCCTCATGAACCCTGTACTGCCTTTTAGCATCAGTGTTGACATCCTCTGGTGCATACCGAGATAGCTGCAGAAATTTGTCTCTGTATTCACTAACAGACAGGGGTCCCTGCTTCAGAGCCAGAAACTCCTCCTTCTTCACGATCATCAGTCCCTCCGGCACATGGTACCTGCGAAAACTCTCGCTGAATTCTTCCCAGGTGATGGCTTCGGGGTCAGCATGTGTGGCGAGGTAGGACTCCCACCAGGACTGGGCTGCTCCCCTTAGCTGACGGGGACCATACAGAACCTTCTCCCTGTCGTTACATTGAGCAGTGCGCAGTTCCCTTTCCACTGCGCAGCAGCCAGTCTTCTGCATCCATGGGGTCAGCAGAATGGGCGAAGGTAGGAGGGTGCCCTCTCATGAAACTCACCACGCTTATCCTGTGGCATCTGGGGCATCTGCACTTGCAACTGGGGTTGGGGTTGCTGTTGAGCCTGCTGCATGGCTGCCAGAGTCTGCCCAATGGCCTGCACTGCCTGAGTCTGCATCAAGAACATCTGCTCCACTGTCATCGGGGGTGGCGGGGGAGGTTGCCTCTGTTGTTCCTCCTGCTGGTCATGCTGCCCTTGCTGAGCACGCCTGTTGCATCGGCGCCTGTTGTCAGACATCTGTGGAAGACATTCATACATCAGCATTGATCTTACAACCCTCCAGCATAAGAAAAGAGAATACAGAATTCTTCATGACACTGAGTGAACAAAGAGCTTCACTGATCCTCATTATGATTCAACACAGCTTCTCAGATAAGAAGGAAAGTAGAAGTAAATGGCTTCCCAACTAAATAACTAACTTTATTAACATTATAGCTAGGCCAAACTGTAGGGGAAACCCACAGGTTGGCAACAGTCATTACAAAGATTCAAATTCAGCACAAGTTCATCATAACAAGCATGCAAGCAACTGATAAGCAAACTAAGCTAATTGGAAGCAACTGATAAGCAAACTAAACTAACTATTTAAGACTGAGACATCTGACTTAAGAATTATTACAAACTTCGACGCTAACGATCTAAGGATCCAGATCTATCCTGGTCTTACAGGCAGGGGAACCATAAGTGTGGTGACCACGTGGCGGCGAGCGGTATGGGTGCTGAGTCTCAACAGGAGCAGGAGAACCACCCTCCTGGTGATGGCGCTCTGCCAGCTCAGCACGCAACTCCGCAATCTCCGTTCGAGCCCTGCTCAGCTCGTCCAGAGAGTGATCCAGCTCTGTGTTAAGCACTGCGACTAGGTTGACTGTGCTGCTCAACCTAGGGTTAGCCTCACCAACAGGTGAGACAACCACACTCTCTGTGCTGCCAGTAGGGCGGCGGGGGTAGTATCGAAGGTTAAGACCGTCGGCCACGCCACCGAACAAAGAACAGTACTGGGAGAGTGCACGTCGTGCTGCATCCTGCATAGCCGCCTCTGCAGTGTCCCTCTCGGAGATGGAATAGTGCTCCGAAACGGCCTCCGCACCCCGGAGGTCATCCTCCGGACGGCGAACTAGGCAGGTAGCCTCCCAGCAGTCCGGGTACCTCCCGCGGACTATGCTGGTAGACTACACAACGATACTCGATCGACCAGGTGTGCCGGTCAAAAGCCTGGCGCAGCAAGGTGTCGAGTGCGTCGTGGAAGTGACAACCGCGAGCGGCGTCACGGGTGATGGGTCGGGCGACCCATCCTTCCGCCTCCTGCGGCTCAGAAGACTCCGTGCTGTGGTCTGAGTCGTCGTCGTTGGGGTCTCCTCCAGTAGCTCCTCCAGTAGCCCCTCCAGTAGCTCCTCCAACAGCTGGGACGTCCCGCGGTGGTGCAGGGGGCGCCTCCAGCTGGGCAACAGAGGAACGGGGCCTCACGGACTCCACCTCATGCTGGGATGAGGAGGAAGAGCCCTGCTGCTCTCTGTGCTGGCGCCGGCGTTCCTGCTCCTCACGCAGGCGGTGGTGCAGTCTCTCCAGGTGACTCGACTGACCGGGACACGGTGCGGTGCAGAGGACGCTCCGCAAGTCGAGACGGCAGGAAAGGAATCACCGACTTACGTGCAGTGTGTCTAAGACGAGCCATCTACAAAAGACACCGTAAGCATAAGAGTAAGAGCAGAACTAATATGACAAGTGAATAAACCATAGACAGAATAAGATAAAAACTTTAACAAGGTATAATATAGTATATATATGTAGTAAAACATAGGGTTGGTCGAGGTGACCGACTTTTGAAGTAACATCAAAGGTCAAGGTGAGAGGGAAGGTCAATAGTCCTTAGTACGACCAGTGCTACTCTAGGTCAGCGGTCCTATAGTCAGCACGGGCTTTGATACCACTTATGTCACACCCGGTTTTGGAAGGCAAACCGAATGCGAACTATGTACGTGCCAGGATCAGAACTCACGTACACAGTGATTACATAAATGAACATCATCGCACAATGCTCGAATAATAACATAAAAGAGTAATAACTTGTTACATCACAGAGTCTTAGACATCCACATAGTCATCAACTTAACAGTTAATCAAAGTGCTAGCGAAACGCAGTAAAGATAAGGCCTTCACAGGCAGCTGACTGGGGGTTGCCGCCAACCCACACCTAGAATTCGTCGTAGTCCTGAAACTCCTGGAAGTCTCCTGCCACGGCTTCATCTTCTCCTGAGCAGTGGTTACAATGCGGACAACCTGGTGTTTGGTGGTAAAGCAAGGATGAGTACACATCAACGTACTCAGCAAATGTCCCGTTTGGCTGAAGTGGACTAGCTTTATGTGGGGTTAGGCTCGAGCAGTTGCTTTTAGTTGGTCAGGTATTTATCATTAGTGGAAGCCAGGTTTTATCATTAACCAACCCATGAACCATTTCCTCATCGAGGAACAACATCATCATATTCGAACCAAAACCATAACATAACCCTTGTATCTCGAACCATCTGTATCTCTAATCAAAGAGGATCCCAAGGCTGCTCTTAACCGTGAGCACGGCTGATATATCAGTTTCACTACCCTCTGCAGAGGTCGCACACTTTACCCATGAGCCATGATTCCCTTTCTGCCCGGGGAGAGCTAATCCCCATTGACCACTACCTAGGTGGTCCGGCAGGGTATCACTACGTAGCTTTTACAAAGATTCCCTAGAGATCATAGCTGCCCGTTAGGTTTCTCCAGTTTGATAAACACAGTACTCCTCCCCGCAGGAGAGTGACTAACAAAAGCAAAACGAAAGAACCTCGGCACTCAGCCTCGGCAGAGCAAGCACTGTGCCTGGACCCCATTGACGGCACGACGGCGAAGCAACTACACCTCTAGTTCCTCTAATTAATTAGCTAAGGGCACCCCATTTCACCCTCATGGTTGCACTATTATCCCGGGTGGTCTCTCAACGAACAGGTCCTTACGGAGAGGTACTCAGGAAACAGCCTGAGCCCCCTAGAGTATCACAAGATCATCAACATCATCAGGATAACAGTATCATAAATATTCACATCATGTTCATTGATTAAGTTAAGGCAGTAGCAGAATGCTAACCATAATAACCCATAAGGTCATCAAGGATAAAGTAAAGTGTAAAGCTAGTCAATCCTTAGGTTTCAAGTAAGTAATGCGGGGTAGTAAGTTATAAATGAATAGGACATAATGGGTCAGAGGACACTTGCCTTCACCAAACTGTTGCTCAGGGACTTCCTCTACAACTTCCTCGGGAAACACAGACTGCTCGTTGTCTACGTAAAGTAATCATTCACACTATGCACTTGGGAAAATAACAAACAAAAACAATATACCAAACATATGCAGCAGAGAGTGGTCACAAGTTCATAACAGAAAAGGGATAGGCACTCTGGTGTTCCCTAGGTCTGGGGTAGAGGACTATACAAAATGAGTCATTATCCACTACTCAGGTTTAAGTCAGTGGTGGGATTAAATAATTATCTGGTTTAAGTTCCTAAACTTAAGTGTTTGAGTCCATAAACTTAAGTGCTCCAACTTTTATTAAAGTCTACTACCTTTTATTTATCTCAAATAGGGTTCCAATAACCTTAATCCTATCCTAATGATTAACCATTAATTGGAACATGGAAACAGCAGGGAAACAGTGCATAAACAGATAGATAATAATTTTATGAACATTTTGCAATTTGAAGCACCTAATTTGGAGTTCATATGGCAAAGTTATGAATTTTACAAGTTTAGGGGTTAAAAATATGCCCTAAGGACCTATTTTGAATTAAATAAAAGGGCTGAGGACTTAACCGCGAGAAACCAGGGACGGCGGGCGCAAAATCCAGAAAACCGAGGGGTTCTTTAAGAAAAAGCGCGGGCGAAGGGGTATCGGGCGCTTACAGCCGTTAGATCTCAGATCAACGGCCAGGATTAGATCCTGCGGCGGGCGCGCGGGCGCGCGACGGTTCGCGGCGATGGCGCTTGGGCGTGCGCGCAGCGAGGGAGAGGGCGAGAGAGAGGGCCGGTTGGTGCGCAAGTGAGGGAGGGGAGAGGACGAGTGAGATTCGGGGCTCAAGTGGCCGAGGGCGAGGTGGGGCGAGCTCCCCACGCGCGACGTGGGCGCGAGGAAGGCGGGCGCGCGCGGCTCGGCGGCGGTTACGCGAGAACGGCGAAGCTGACAGCCGGGGCCCGCGACGCAGAGAGAGAGAAGAAGTCGGGCGCGGGCGCGAGGAAAGCGGGGCTGACCGGGAGGGCCCACGGACAGAGAGAGAGCGAGGGAGATGGCGCACGCGCGGTGAAGCGGGAGCGCCGACAGGTGGGACCGGGCAACCAGAGAGAGCGGGGGAGCGAGCGCGGAGACGGCAGCCGCGCCGACAGGCGGGCCCGCTCGCGCAGAGAGAGAAGGGGCGGGAGGGAGAACGCGCGCGTGGGCGCGCGGGTTGGGCCTGGTGGGCCGAAAGGCCGAGCGGGCTGAGGTAACGGGCTGCTTTTCCTTTTTCTTTTATTCTGGAATTTCCTTTCTCTTTTCTTTTTATTTTCTCCATTTGATTCAAATTCAAATAAGCCACAAATTCAAATTAGACCTTTTGAGAATTATGCACCAAACAAAAGTGAAATCTAGGGTTCAATATGATGCAACAATTCATACCCCCTTAGGGCATACCCCCTTAGGGTTTAACCTATCACACTACTATTACAAATAAAAATAAGCATTTTCTCCTATAGAAATGAGAAAGAAAAGATTGGGGAAGGATGAGAAAAGAAAAGTAACACCTGAATTTGTGAATATGAGCAAAGAAATTTTATACCCCCAAATTCAGGGTGTTACAGCATCCCACCAGTCAGACGTGGAACCCTCGAGTCTTCCCGAGGCGTACAAGACCTTCTCCCGGTCGTTGCACTGAGTGATGTCAAGCTTCTTTCCAATGACCTTGAGCCAGTCATCAGCATCCAGAGGATCAACCGCATGAGAAAATGTCGGCGGGTGATGACTCATGAAATCCCGGTGCTTATCTCTGGCCGGGGGTGCATACTGTTGTTGCTGCTGATGTTGCTGATTCTGCTGGTTCTGCTGAATTTGTTGAGCAGCCGCAGTGAGTCCTTGCAAAATCTACATCTGGGCGGCGATGAACTGCTCCATGTTGGGATTTGGTGGTGATGGTGGTATCTGTTGACCATGCTGGTTCCGATTGTTGTTGGGTCCTTGACGAGCGTTCACCATTTGATTGGTTAGGAAGTGAACATCTTAGAGGAGTGAAGAGTAGAAAAGATTCTAGAGGGGAATAACCTAAATTTATTATTTTTTTAATATGATCTTATGGCCATCATTCCATAAGACCATTGCACTCAAACAAAAATCCAACTCAAGCATTTCAATCAACACCATCAAATGGTTGTTATTTATTAGTAAGATAAATTAACAGAGTGTTCAACGTCTAACGCGAAGACTAACTTATTACATCATAACTCAAAATACTTAAAGCAACCTAGTGACGGATCCGGGCTCTCCATAGCGCAGCCTCTTGCGGGGAGGAGACAACGCCATGGCGGGGACCTGGGCTTCGGGCGGATCCAGTCCTTGCAGTTGGGCTTCCAGGGCTGCAATCCTGGCATGGGAATTCTCCAGCTCCAAGTGCACCCTAGAGAGATCCAGGGTGGCACTGTCCAGGTCGGTGTTGAGACCAGCCACTACACCAGCTAGGGTGTTGAAGTGATCCTCACCAGCTTCACCTAGGATGATGCTGGTCTGACTTCCTCCACTCAGACGCTGAGGAAGATGCCTAAACCTCGTGTTCTACATCTGCTGCCGATAGGTGTGGCTGAGCGACCACAGGGTCCGACGGGCAGCATCGCTGACCGAGGCAGCGTAGGTGGACAGTGGTGTCAGGGACTCGTGAGCAGACAGAGTCCTGAATCCCCTGTCCCCTGCATTCATCACCCTGACGTGGATGTGAGTGATGTAGTAGCAAGCCCGGGGAGGCTCGCTCACTCGCCTTGTTTCATACAAGGGGCAGACATAGGTGCCTAGTGCGTGCAGCACTTCTTGCAGCAGGTTGGGGAAGTGCCCCGTCTCGAACATTGATGTATAATGTTCTACAACAGGACCAAACCCCATGAAGTAGTCCTGCTGGGCGTAGTCAGCTTCCTCGTGGACGTGTTCGTCTCCTCCTTCGTCATCGTCGTCGTCGTCATCGTCATCCCCAGAGTCACCGGGGTCGTCGCCTTTAGGTGCAGGTGCTTGGAAGGCTGGTGCAGGCGGTGCCGATGTCGATGACCTAGCTGCGAAGGCCAGGGACTCTACCAATGGGGTGGGGGTCGGTAGCTGTTCCTCCGAGCTATCCTCCAGGATGACTCCATTCTCCACTCGGATGTGAGGGAGATCCACCGGAACTTCCTCGACTACCACTGGGTAGACCGGGATTTGCCGGGGCAGAGGGGCGTAGTTGGTGTTGATGCGGGTAGTTTGGAGAGTACGAACCATCTACAAGAGAAGAGTCAACTCAGTTGAAATTTTTAAAGAGGTAAGGCTGAATAAAATAATTTATAGGAATGAAATTAGCAAGTTTTGAAGAAACTAGGCTTTCCATTTCTAGCTAATCTAACGACCTAGGGTCAACATAGCTTTGATACCACTTCTGTCACACCCAATTCCTGGGGGTAGAACCGAGCGCATAGCATATGTGTGCCAGGATCCATTTCCACACATATGTTGACATCACAAGTGTAATATATCAAAAGACAATGCAATAAAGGCATAAAGAGAGTAGAACACTTTATTACATCATGTGAAACATTGTATCTTTAACAAGTATCACATCAAAGTAAAGCGGAATTTAAATAACAGGGGCAATCTCCCACAGGAAGATGACCGGCGCATCGTTAGACTTAGAATTCGTCGTCGATAAAATCTCCATCAAAGTCTCCAGCATCACCCTCTGATTAAAATATTAGCAAGGGTGAGCTCACATATGGTCGGGGCTCAGCAAGTGGGGGAAAATTAATGCAGGTATAACGATGTGAGGCTAAGGTTGAGTAGTAAGCATTTTAGTTGGTCAATATTTTATTAACAACACCTATCTTACTAATAAGTGTGAATCCCAAATATCCCATTTAAACAAAGGAATATGAGTATAACAAAAACACTTAAGTGAAACCACTTAAGCAGACCATAGGCAGATCATCGGATCTCAATTTAATTCCACCTTCAAGTTCAATTATCATGTGAGGAGTCCAGGCCGCTTATAACCGGGAGCAAGGCTGATATATCAGTTTTACACTCTGTAGAGGTGGTACAACTTTACCCATAAGCCATGTATCCCATCTAGCCTGGGTTGATCGGACCCTTAAACACTGCCGAGGTGAATGGCTAGGGATCCATTATGAGGCTTTCACAAAATACACTTAATACGAAGCAACCTGCTAAGGTTTCTAAAGACGATGGTGGTGGCCCCCTGTGTGAGGTACCTTAGCCAAGAATACGTCCCCATGTTAACGTGGGCTGCCAACACCTACCGCTCCCCCTCTTGCCCATATTTTAGGTAAGGTTGCCAGGCACTAAGCATATAAAGCTAATTACCAAAGCCAGAGCCATGATAGCACTCGTGGTTGCACTGTTATCCTGGGTGGTCACTCCATGTTCCAATTAATTTGAAATAATGTCGTTTTAACCATCGGGTTAATGTCATAATTGTCAATTTCAATTTTGGAACATTAATAACAATTAATGAGTGACATTAAAATCATTAAGTTGAGCGGTAGCACAAATTTTGCAAAGCTTAATTATTTTCCAGGTTAAACAAGGAATACAGTTGGTAAATCTAGGAAATCCTTAATTAGGTAAAACCCATCAAATTATGCAGTATATAAGTAAACATTATTATATGCAATGAGTGGGTACAAAAAGAATATGCAAAGGGAGAATCCACTTGCCTTGCACAAAAGCGTCCTGCGGATCGTCTTCAAACAAATTCGGTTCGTCTACCACACCGTCAGCTTCTAATAACGTTACATGTCGCCATACAAAAAGAAAGCATATACCAATAAATAAACATACATCATTCAACAAACAATGAAACATACGCTTTACAAATTATACTTGTAAAATAAAAACATTCCAAAAAGAAAACTTAATTTGTAACTATAATGTAAAATAAAACATATCAACGATCATCTCATTTGCTACGACATATTATTTATTTTGTTTGCAATTCACTAGAGAGATCTATGTGGCACATTTGACTATGAAAGTGTGTACTATATAAATTCATTAATATAGACATCGTGCTAAACCAAACTCTATGGATTAAGTTTAATTAGCTAATCAATTATTTCTACCGGATAGTATGTGGAGTATATTTTATTATTTCTTTCTAAAAGAAACTTATAGTAGACGTTACAATATTATTTAAAAAGTCACAACCTTGATTTTTAAGAGAACTAAATTAACTTACCAATTTAATTCTACTGCTATATTATTTTATTAATCGAGACTCTAGCATGACTAGCAATTTGTGTATGATCGCACATACGAACACATATGGTGTGACTAAAAATCTATAGTTTATCCTGAGCAAAGTTAACCGTAGGATTATTCACTAGTATTTTTGTTACAAATATATGGCCTATGTACCTATCTCTTAATCCTTCACTCTAGTAATCTGTATTTAAATTAATTCTCAATAGACATAACCAAATTAAGATACACAAAAGTGAAATGTAGCATACACTAATTAAAATAGATCATCACATTCATATGAAATTAATCGTTCATTATACACGTGATTTTCAAACTCAAAAATATACAACTAAAATTTCATAACGATATCGAAATTAGGTCGTGATAGCACCTAAAATCACGTGGGCTTATTTTCTCTTCTTTTGAACTAGAAAAATTTATCTAAATAATTTTTACACAATATCAGGGGCTAGATTCAATCGCGTTCACCTTGTTGTTACTTGTGCAGAGGGTGGATGGGGGCACGGCTGGCGACGTTGAGGTCAACCGGGGCAGCGCTGAGCAGAGGGAAGCAGAGGGGAGACGACGTGGACGAGCAGGCAACCCCGCCGGTGATGGGAAGAAGCCAATGGCGCCTGGAGTCGTTCCCCATAGAGACGGCGCTAAGCGGTGGCCTGAGTACAGAGAGTGAGGAGGGAGTAGAGACACATAGGCTGGGCAGGGATTGAGCGGAGGCTAGATGTGCCGTATTTATAGGGAGCTTAGGGAAGAGATTATGGCTGATTTAAAGGCTCCGTGATGGCCCTTTGATGTACCGTTTCTAGACACCGCAATAGAAGCCGTAATCACCATTAACGGGGAATGAATGGCTGGGGACCGTAACCATAGCGGCGTACGAGCGGCTGGGCGTGGCACAGGCGGGTTTGGCGCGCGGGTCGTCGTGGCGTGCAGGGAGCTCGGTGGCTCGGGCTGCTGCGTGGGACGCGCCTAGGCGGGGTCGCGGCTCCTGGTGCGCGCGCGTCGCGCGGCGCGGGGCCTAGGCGGCTCGCTCGGCGGCTGCGCGGTTGGATGCGGCGTGCAGGCAAGGCGCTGGTCGGGTGCAGGGGGAGAGAGAGCAGAGAGAGGGGAGAGATGAGAGGAGAGAGAGAGAGTTAGAGAGGGAGAAGAGAAAGTGCAGTGGCGGCGGCTGCTGGCTCCAGGCGTGCGCGCATAGGAATAGATGGGCCCCTAGTGGGCCGGTTTAGATTAAGGTTTTTGTTTTTTTTCTTTTTTTCTCTAATTTCGAAATACATTTTTAGATAGCTCAAAATTTCATAAAAATTCACCAAAATTATTTATAAATAACATATTTATTTTTAGACTAATAATTATTATATTATTTAATTATTATATTATTTACTAGTATTTTCTTTTAAAAATAATTGGTATTAAACATCTGATAATCAATCATGCGCATACAAAAAAAATGATCAAAATACAAATAAATAATTAAACACTTAAAAAATTATTATCCTAATTACCATATTAACTAAATTTATTATTTGTAGTTAATGGCTTTTATGGTGTTACACTGCCCTTCCCCAGGACATCCGCTTCCAGAATCCTACATTACGTATTCGTGATGTTAGGATCGATGGTAACCGGTTTTGGACCCTCCAGCATGTGGATTTTTATAATTCTGTGATTTTTCCTAAGAAGCATCAGCCTATCCTGCATCAGAGATATATTAACTGGGAAGGATGTGAAGCAATTGGTGATCCAGAGATGACACAGGCTTTGAGGGCCTGTGAGAGGAAGAAGATGAAGAACATTATGACATTCCAATATGATTGGAATGATGAAGTTATTGCTCAGTTCTATTCTACCCTTTGGATCAAACTGGCTGATGAGGAAAGTCCTTATAACTTTCCTTATCTTAATTTCTATATTGAAGGCAGCTGGTACAAGGTGAGCTACCGAAGGTTTGCTCACATACTTGGATTTTCTGATGAAGATATTTCTGGGGACAAGATTAAAATTCATGACTTTCGTCAACCCACCAAGGATGAAGCCCAAGACCTTCATATTTCTGAGACCGGTAAATTTTGGGAGTCTACTAATCTGCATAAGTTCTACAGATACATTAACTCTCTCTGCAGAATGACTCTCATTCCAAAAGGAGGTAACCAAATGAATATCCTGGGAGAGAGCAAGGTCTTGCTCTCTTTCATGAAGCCAAATAGCTCTAAAAGCATCAAATTTTTTGACATGATTTGGCAAGAAATTATTCATGCTGCCTGCTTCCCTCTAAAGGGATGTCTTCACGCCCCCTTCATCATGAAGATGATTGAAGTGGTGACTCAATTTCGCTATGAGAAAGGCACAAGACTGTTGGAACTTGCTCACTGGCGCAAGTTGATCCAACGGGGAAGTGTAGTAACGCAAACAGGGTTTTTGCACGTGTTGGCAATAGCTCTGTTAATCCAACCTCTCAAGGGCACTGTGCGGGGGTATTTATAGGTATCTGAGTGCCCAGCGTCCCGTGTTAAGGACGCATGTGCCCTCAGACGCCTAGGTTATCCCCGGAATATTCCCATAAAGCAGGGTTATAGACCGTAATTACAGGGAGGCCTTTACAATTTAGGCCCGTAACGCGCAACGGCCACGCAGGGCCTGTTACAATGGGCCGGATCACACGCGGGCCTCCATTCTGGACGAGGTCGCGAGATGAGACGACCTCGTCACAGGTCTTCGTCGGCGGCGTATGAGACGAAGGGTAAGTCTGCCCGTTGTCTTGTCACCGTTGGTGCAGCGAGTACGGCGAATGCCTCGAGCGAAGGGTGGCGTCTTCGCCTTCGCCCCAACATTTGCCCTCCGAGGGACCAGTTCGACTAAGTCATCTGGTGCCGAAGACGTCGCTAGATGGCAGAGACGCTGCCCTCGCTCGAAGTGGTTCCGCGGGGGTTTTTGACATGACCGTTGATTGACGCCGTACTGTTGGATTGCGGGTTTCCCGAAGCGCCGCGCCCTGTGTATAAAAGGGGACGGGGGGCGGCGCGTTTTGAACTTTATCTTTCCGCGCTCCGCAAAAACCCTAACCGCCTTCTCAAACCTCTCGCTGCTCGTCTGCCCTCCTTGCTCTTGTTCGCCGGAGATCTGGCTCGTGTGAACCAGATCGCCCGCCGCCGCCGACGGTACGTAGCGATGCCGACCTCTTCTTCTTCTGCTGCCGCTACGCCGCCGGCCGACGCGTCGTCTGAGGAGACGCTGAGCACTATGGCGGCGGAGGAGTTGCGCGCCGACGACACGGTGGATTTTGGTGTGTCGCGGATGTCCTCGGTCCACGTGCAAGATATGCAGCGGCTTGGTTACTTTGGCGGCGGAGTCGCTCGTGTCCCGAGGGCGGAGGAGGTCCCCGAGCCGGAAGGCGAGTTGGTTGTCTTCGAGGCGTTCTTTGCCGCTGGTCTCCGCCTGCCTGCGCATCGATTCGTCCGAGAAGTCCTGCGTAGATTCAACGTCCAGATCCACCAGCTGACGCCGAATGCCGTTGTGGCCTTGTCGAAATATGTCTGGGCGACGACTTCATATGGCGGACAGCCATCGGTCGAAGTCTTCGCGAAGTACTATTGTCTGCACTGGCAGAAAAGGATGATCGGAAATAAGGTTGCTCAGTTTGGGTCCTGTACATTTACGCCGAAGACCGGCAAGACTTCGATGGAGGTCGTTGAGTTAGTTCCTTGCGCCCACAATAAATGGGGCAACTGGTATGAGTTTTGGTTCTACGTTGCGGAGGGCACAGTCGAGGACCATCCGGGGCTCCCCGTGGCCGAGATATGCTCGCATTATTACTCAGCATACCCGCAGTTTGAAGTGGCGGAGGAGGATGCAGACGAAGGGGCCCTGCGGTGCGCGGCCGGCCTGAGTAGCGGGCGCGACTTGGTTGAGGAGTTTGTGGCGTATGGGGTGTGGCCTTTGGCGCATGGCTGGGCGCTGGGCGAAGTATGCCCTCGCCAGATGCCTTCCCGTGGTGGGATGCTGGTGCGAAGTCCCGCCTTCGCACTGGATCTGCATAACCGCGATCCTGCCGCATTTGTGCGTGAGGCGGAGGATGGGGCGGTGCGGATTGTTGGTCGGTACGTGCCAAAGACGGAGGGCCAGCGTAGCTGGGATATACGCGGGTCCAACGACAGCTTGAACAGGGTCTTCGAGTTGAACCGTCTGCCGTATGGTGGTTATCCCGGGCAAGATGATGTGGATCGTCGCGGGAAGAAGCCGGCGGCAGAGACTGGAGACGACCCCGCGCCGGCGGCCGCCCCATCCTCTGAGAAGAGGAAGCTAGGTACTGCTACGGGAGGACTGGGGGTTTCCGATGGTTTTGCTAGGGAATTGATGAGGACATGCGCGGCCCCCGGGGGGAGGATGTCTTCGCCCGAGCTCCGGGAGTCTTCGGCGCAGATGCTAAAGGTTACCGGGGGTTGGTGGCCTAAGAATGTTCCTGTCCCCCATGTGGCCGGCGAAGACTTTTTACATCTCGTATGGTTCGTGTCTGGTGAGTGTTTCCTTATGGACGGAATATTGCTGCTGTTGTGTCGGCAGTGATGGACAAGGATCGTCAGGGAGCTGCGCAGAAGCGCCAGGCGATCGTTAGGCTGCCTGAGGCTAGGCTGAAGAGGTCGCGGGGGATTGCGAAGGCTGCTGCTCCCGGCGGCAGCCAGCCGACGCTGGCGGCGAAGACTGCCGCCCCCAGGTCTAGCAGGGTGCCGGAGGCCGTGAAGGCGGCCAGCGCCGGCGGAACCAAGCCTGCCCCGGCCGGAGCTGCGAAGGCCCGAGAATTGCCTCCACCGGGCAAGCGCGTTGCCGACTTCGCCACCGAGATTAGCGTGGACGATTATCTCGTTGGTAAGTCGTTAGCCCGAGTTTTTTTTTCGTTTTTGACTGTTGATGCGTTGCAGGGTCGGGCGAAGGGAAACTTGTTGTTGTTCCGCCTGCGGTGGCGACCGCGGCGGCTGCCGTGGGGCCTACGGCGAGGGGTAGCGCTCCCAGCGCCGGTGGCGAGATTCCGGCGCTCACTGCCGTCGAGGACGAGGCGGGCGCTATGCCCCGCTGGCTGAAGGAGGCATTGAGTCAGGTAAGTTGAGCTAGACTTCGGTTTTTACCAGTTTCGTTGGGATTGTGGACTTATGTGTGTCTTGTAGGCGGCTGACTTCGCTGACCGCGTGGCGTAGGGGGCCCTTACGGCGGTTGTGTCTGCCGAAGTCGAGAGACTTCGGGCGCAACATGCTGACGCCGTCCGGGAAAAGTCGGCCGCCGACAGCAAGTGCCGCAAGCTGGCGGAGAAGGTGGCCGCGCTGGAGGGTGAGAGGGATGACCTCCGGCGCCAACTGGCGGAGGAGAGAAGGGAGGCTAATGAGGCCCTCGCCAAGGCGCAGTCTGCGCAGGAGGAGGCCAATTTGGCGCGGGTGGAGGGTAGCCTTGCCAGACAGCGTGCCAAGGAATGGGAGGAGCGGTTCAACGCTCTGCAGACCCGTGTGGAGAGGGCCGAGGCTTCGACGCGCTCGGAGGCTGAGCGGACGCGCAAACAGCTTATGGACTCATACCACGAGCTGGGCGCGCGGACCGTTGACTTCGAAGTGCCAGACCAAGAGCCCGGACTTTGCTGCCTCGAGTGGCTGCAGGAGGAGTTGCTGGCGCTCCCCACCATTGTGGAGGGGTTTATGTCCTATGCCTCTCTGGTCACCTACGAAGGGGCGATGAACGCGCTGTCCCGCGAAGGGTGCCGGCACTATGAGGTCTTCGACCAAGCTGATGAGGATTTCGAGCGCGAGATCTACAAGGTTGAGGACCCTGTGGTGAAGGAATCCGCGGGAGCCCTCTTCGACCGGATGTGGGGTCCCCACGGTCGGGAGGTGGTCAGGGAGCGGTCCGAAACGGCGAGGGGTCAGGTAATGTTTGACTCTTGTTTAGTGTTGCTGAGTGTGGGCTATATGTGGGCTTGCTGAATCTGTGTGCTGTGTCTCAGGCGGCGCGTAACGAGAAAGTGGAGGACTTTGGGGCTTTGAACAGCGCGCAGCCTGATTCGGAGTCGAACCCGGTGGCGGCTGTGTCCGAGGTCGCCCCGGCGCCACCCCCAGAAACCGTTGAAGGCGCCCCTGATGCCCCCGCAGCCACTGTGGCCGGCGGTGGCTCGTCGCCAACTGCTGCGCCGAGGGCTGAGGATCCTGTGAAGATGGCGGCGGAGGCGGCAGCGGAGGATCCTGCGACTGCTGGGTCTTCGCAGGTGGCTTAGTGGGTGTGGGTAGTTAGGGAATTTTGCATATGTTGCTGAACCTTGGTTGCTGCGCAGGTTCAAGATTTTGGGCCTGCGCACGCAGCCGCTACTGCTAATTTTTTTGGCGGCTTCGACCGTGGATGATGGGAATGAATCGGATGAATCTGCGTCTAAGCTTTCTGATTTTGGTGACTCTAGGAGTTCGGTTGGGTGGAGTGAAGAGTCGTCGGATGAGGACTTGGATTACTTTGCGGCCTTGGATGTGGTAGCGGCGGAGGCTTTGCCGTGTGCTGTGGATGCTGAAGTTGTGCCTGGTCCAAGTGCGGGGCGTAGGCGGCGAAGGGCGGTTCCGAAGCGTAGAGTGAGTGAGGCGGACGGCGGTCGGCTTCATGTGGGCAGGGCTGGCAGGCAGGAACTGTTGTCCTTGCCGGTCGCTGCGAGTGTAGGTGAGGGGGAGCTACGAGGTCTTTTTGCATGTGAGGAGCTGAGGATAATGCTGTTTAACTATAGGGAGATGGGAATTATTCCGAAGGTTGAGCCGATGTAAAATGTGATGCCCTCGCTGTACATATGTAATGGCTTGTATGATGAGGTTGTGTGCCTTCGCACATTCGGTTATGCTCATGAAGGCGTTGCGCACTTGGTCTGGTGTATTTGTTATGTCTGTCTGGCGCGCTTGTAGTCGGTCTTTGCGGGGACAGTATGGTGTAGTCTTTTTCGCACTTGTTGTGCTTGGTCCGGCTGCACCCTTAGGCGACTTTTGCACGGATACTCTTCGCGGAAGACTTCGATTTTTCGCACTCGTTGTGCTAGTCCGGCTGCACCCTTAGGCGACTTTTGCGCGGATAGTCTTCGCGGAAGACTTCGATTTTTTGCACTTGTTGTGCTAGTCCGGCTGCACCCTTAGACGACTTTTGCACGGATAGTCTTTTTTGAGGAAGACTTCGATTTTTCGCACTTGTTGTGCTAGTCCGGTTGCACCCTTAGGCGACTTTTGCACGGATAGTATTTTTTGAGGAAGACTTCGATTTTTGCACTTGTTGTGCTAGTCCGGCTGCACCCTTAGGCAACTTTTGCACGGATAGTCTTTTTTGAGTAAGACTTTGATTTTTGCACATGTTGTGCTAGTCCGGCTGCACCCTTAGGCGACTTTTGCACGGATAGTCTTTTTTGAGGAAGACTTCGATTTTTGCACTTGTTGTGCTAGTCCGGCTGCACCCTTAGGTGACTTCTGCGCGGATTGTCGCACGCGAGGGTAGCTAGCGCTTGGCCTCGCGGTGACTTTGTATTGGTCGAATGTCGAAGACCGTCGGCGTGGTCTTTTTTCGACGTAGATTTTTGTGGGGGATTTTTCACTCGAATATTACATGACTCCGCCTTGTTAAAAACCTCACCCCCCGGGAGGAAAAGAGTGTGGGCCAGAATAAAATTGTTTTTGCGAATTACAAGGGCGAGCTGGCCCTGATGAGTCAAACAAAAAATTTGCGGAGATTGTCGATGTTCCAGGAATGCTCCAAGTCTTCGCTGTTTGGCGTTGCGAGCCTGTATGCGCTGGGGGATGCCTTCATCTTGACAATGAAAGGGCCCTCCCACTTGGGCTCCAGCTTGCCCCTGGACTCTGTCCGAGCTGTCCGGACGAGTACGAGGTCCCCTTCGCTGAATTCCCTCAGGATGACTGCGTGGTCTCGCCATGCTTTTGTCTAGGCTTGGTATTTGTCTAGAGCCTGTAGGGTGAAGACGCGGTCTACGTCGATGAGGTCCTTCGAAGTCGGCTCGTCTACGTCGGGGACGGCCGACGCGGCTGTCCGAGGCGACCCATGTTTTATTTCTTGCGGAGTCATGGCCTCCGATCCGTATAATAGGCGGAAGGGGGTGAACCCAGTCGCCCTGCACTCAGTTGTGTTCAGCGCCCAGACCACTTCGGGTAACAGGTCGGGCCACTTGCCTTTTTTGTCGTCGAGGAGCATTTTCTTGACGGTTGTGAAAATTTTGCCGTTGGCGCGCTCCACGACTCCGTTGGACTGGGGGTGGTACACGGAGGCGAAGGCAAGCTTGGTGCTGATGGAGAAGCAGAAATCTTTGAAATCTTGGTTGTCGAACTACTTGTCATTGTCGACCGTGAGTTCGGACGGTACTCCGAAGCGGCAAACAATATTTTGCCAGAAGAATTTCTGGGCTGCCTTCGATGTGATAGTGGATACTGCCCTCGCTTCAATCCATTTGGTGAAGTATTCAACGGCGACGAAGGTGAACTTGAGGTTCCCCTGAGCCGTGGGCAGGGGCCCGACAATGTCTAGGCCCCAGCGCTGAAGGGGCCACGTGTGGGCGATCAGCTTCGTGAACTGCGAGGGGCGTCCCGAGCGTGGGGAAAATTTCTGACAGGCTTCGCAGGATCTGACAACCCGATTTGCGGCGCAAATCATGGCGGGCCAGTAGAAACCTTGGCGAATCACCTTTGCCGCTAGGGCCCTAGGCCCTGCGTGGGAGCCGTAGGTCCCATTGTGGACTTTGCGCAGAATTTGGACGCCTTCAGTCTTGGTGACGCACTTAAGCATCGGTTGACTGACCCCCTTCTTGTAAAGTTGGCCCTCGATCAGTGCGAAGTCCCGGCTTCGGTGTTTGAGGCGCTTTGCCTCATTGTTGTCGATTGGGTGATAGTACCCCTGTAGGTACAGGGTTATTGGTGCCCGCCAGTCTTCGGTCATGATGAGGTTGATTATGCGGTGGCCCTCGCTGTCGTTGGTTATTTGGAGCCCTTCAGGGCTGCGGACGGCTGGCGTGCCGATGACGTGGTAGAACACGTCGGAGGGTAGGGCTTCGCCCCTGGCGGCTGCCTTGGCTAGAGCATCGGCCTCCTCATTCTTGGCTCGGTCCACGTGTTGTAGCGTGAAGCCCTTGAATTGCCTTTCGAGGCTGCGGATGGCCGCGAGGTACTGCATGAGTGCGGGGTCCCTCGCTGCATAGTCTTTCTCGACCTGGCCAGCGACTACCTTGGAGTCTGTTTTGATGATGCAGGTGGTGACGCTGAGTGCCCTTAGCTTGCGAAGGCCGAGGATGACAGCCTCGTATTCTGCTATGTTATTGGTGCACTTATCAGACTCCAACGCAAAGCTGAGGCGCGCTGCGTATTTATGCTTGATCCCGGTGGGCGAAGTAATAACTGCAGCGGTGCCTGCCCCCGCATGGCACCATGTGCCGTCACAATGGATTGTCCACAATTTTTCTGTGGACGGCTTCGGTTGCTTTATTGGACCAGTCCAGTCTACGACGAAGTCTGCTAGGACTTGCGACTTGATGGCTGTCCTGGGTTCGAGTGTGATGTGATAGCCGGAGAGTTCGGCTGCCCACTTGGCAATCCGTACTGACGCCTCCGGGTTTCTAAATAGCTCGCCGAGTCCTCTGTCTGAGGTAACCCGTACCTTGAATGCCTCGAAATAATGGCGCAATTTGCGCGAGGCCATCACGACTGCGTAGGCGATCTTTTCCAGCTCTGTCATGTTGCATTTTGATGTTGTGAGCACTTCAGAGACGTAATAAACTGGACGCTGCTTGGTTGTGCCCTCTCTGGTCTGCTCTTGAACCAGTGCTGCACTGACCGCATGTGGCGAAGCCGCGACATAGAGCAATAGGGGTAGCGAAGGGTCAGGGCTTTTGAGAACCGCCAGCTCCGACAAGTACTGTTTTAGTGCGGCAAAGGCCGCCGCCTGTTCTGGCCCCCATGCGAAGTCTTTTGCGCCGCGGAGTGTTTTGAGGAACGGTAGACTCCGCTCCGCGGACTTGGAGATAAATCTATTGAGGGCGGCCAACCTGCCTATCAGTCGTTGCACCTCTCTAGCTGACTGTGGGGGCGTCATATTGATGATTGCCTGGATTTTGGTTGGGTTGGCCTCAATTCCGCGGTGTGATACTAGGTAGCCCAAGATCTTTCCCTGGCGGACCCCGAAAACGCACTTCTCAGGATTGAGGCGAAGTCGTGCGGTTTGCATGCTTGCGAACGTTTCGGCGAGGTCGGCCAGGTGGTCTGCCTTGTTTCTGCTGGCAACGACGATGTCGTCCACATATGTGAAGATATTTCTGCCGATCTGGCTCTCGAGCACCGTTTTGGTGAGTCGAGAGAAAGTGGACCCGGCATTCTTGAGTCCCTCCGGCATTCTGATGAAACAATATGTGCCGAAGGGTGTTATGAAGCTGGTGCTTGCCTTGTCCTCCTCCTTCATATATATTTGGTGGTAGCCGGAGAAGCAGTCAAGGAGTGACATGACTTCGCACCCGGCTGCGCTATCGACGATTTTGTCGATTCGGGGCAACGGGAAGTTGTCCTTGGGGCAGGCCTTGTTAAGACTGGTGAAATCTATGCACATCCGCCATTTTCCGCTCTTTTTCTGCACCATCACCACATTGGCGAGCCATGTGGGGTAGGCGATCGGCTCGATGAACTTGGCTTCGAGCAAGCGATGCACCTCGGCCTTGGCGGCTTCTGTCTTTTCGTCAGACATCTTGCGTAGCCGTTGTTTCTTCGGCCTCACCGAAGGGTCAATTCCTAGGCCGTGCTCGATGATGGAGCGACTGACTCTGACCAGGTCGAGGGCGGACCAGGCGAAGACGTCTTTATTCTTGGATAGACAGCAGAGGAGCCGCTCTTCGTCGTGCGAAGTGAGGTCTTCGCCGATGGTAACCATCTGCTGGGGCGTTGCCTGGTCGAGGGGGGCGGTCTTGGTCCCGTCGTTGCTCTGTAGTTGTGCCTTTTCATGCCCCTTGGCTGTTGGATTGGCGGGCTCGAGGACTTCGCGTTGGGCCATGAGGCAGTGCACGTTTCTTTGCCCGGGGACGAAGTCTCTTTCTATGTTACGCGCAACCTGCTGGTTGCCATAAACTGTGATGGCGCCTCCGGGACCCGGGAACTTCATGCACAGGTAAAGTCCGTGGATAGCTGCCTCAAACTTATTGATGGAGCCCCGGCCCATTATGGCGTTGTACGGGTATACCATATCGACAATGTCGAACGTGATCTGCTCGCTTCGGGCATTGGGTGCTACACCGAAGAGAGGGGCAACTCTATTTTGCCGACGGAAAAGGTGCCCTTACCGCCGAAGCCGTACAGGGGGTTGTCCGAGGGCTTGAGCAGGCTGTGGCTTATGCCCATGCGATCGAAGGCATGGAGGAAGATGATGTCCGCCTGGCTGCCATTGTCGACCAAGACTTTGTGCAAGTCCCAGCCTGCCACGCTACAGTTGATGACCATGGCATCGATGTGGGGGGCGCTGCGCAGATCGACGTCTCGGGCGTCGAAGGTCAATGGCACGTGGGACCACTTTGTCTGCACGACCGGGCCGGTGACGGCGACGTGGTTGATGCTGCGGTAGTGATCCCTCTTCTGCCGCTTTGTGTCGAAGTCAGCGCTGGACCCCCGGTGATCATATGTATGACTCCGCGATACGGCTGATCGGCGAAGTCCTCTTGTTTCGGGGCATGGGGGTGGTGTATGTTTTGTTGTTGCTGATGTGGAAGAGGGGGTGGGGGAGGTACAATTTGTACTTCCTGGTGGTGTTGGTATGCGTGGTGCGGTGGATGCGGAGCGGGGGCGTGGATGTATGGTGGAGGGGGCTGCTGATATGTGTGTGCGACAACTCTAGGGTTGTCGGCTGGTTGCGCCCGTGCCATCCTGTCTCTGGGCAGTCTCTGGTTTGGTGGGCGCAGTCTTCGTCGTGAAACAGGCAGTAAAATCGGCGCGGTGGTTGTGCACGTCCCCGGCCTCGTCTGCGAGTTCCGTTTCCGCGGCCCTGGGGGGGATATTCCTGGCGGCGAGGGGCCTCACCAGCGGGGTGCTAGTTGGCGATGTTGTGCACCTGCTGCTGATTGCGGCCGTCCCGACCGGAGTCTGGCTGCGGAGTCCTCGTCCACGTGCGGCTAGACTGTGGAACATCTTTAGATTTCCTCTGAGACTCAATTTTGCGCTGGTGGAGTTCTTCAGATTTGGCATATTTTTCAAATAGTTGGTACAACTCCTGGAGGTTTTTGGGCGGATCCCTGATGCAGTGGTTGTAGAGGACGCCAGCCCGAAGGCCACTGATGGCGTAGTGGATAGCGATTTGGTCATCGACCGAGGATAGCTGTGACTTGAGTGTCAGAAATTTGCAGTAGTACTCCCGCAGAGTCTCCTTTTCCAGCTGCTTGCAGAGTGAGAGTTCGGCCAAGGCGTCGGTGTCTGGGCGGTACCCTTGGAAGTTGAGCAGGAATTTGTCCCGAAGGCTTCTCCAGGAGTCAATGGACAGCGGGGGCAACCTGGTGAACCAGGTGAGAGCTGGGCCCTCGAGGGCGATGATGAAAGACTTGGCCATCGTGGCGTCGTCCCCTCCGGAAGATGCAACGGCGACCTGATAACTCATGATGTACTGTGCTGGGTCAGTGCTGCCGTTGTACTTGGGATAGGTCCCTGCCTAGAAGTTGGCAGGCCAGGGTGTCACTTGCAGGTGTGGCGCTAGGGGACTTCGCTCGTCGAGGTAGTTGACACCTTGGAATGCCGCGGCGTGTGGGATGGCGCGGTCGCGGTGGGGAAAGTGCAGGTCTTCGACTTGTGCGCGCTGTTGCAGGGGTGGCCCTTGTTGCAGGCCGAAGTGGCCTTCGCGCTGCATTAGCGCTATCTCTTGCTCGAGCTCCTGGGCCTTCTGCTCTTCGTCTCGTATCATTTGCCGCACCTTGGCTTGTGCAGACACACGTTGGCGCTTGGCCTCAAGTATCTCTTTTTGCTTCTGGAGATTGCGGTTCTTGATGCGCAGGGCGCGCAGCTGTAGCTGTTCTTCTACGGAGACGCCGATGACTTCGCCGTCCTTGGTGAAGTCCGTGCCCTCTGGTGGAGCGAAGACTGGGGGAGGTTGCGGCTGTCCTTCAGGGCCGCAGGTGCGGTGAGCGTCGTCTTCGCAGGTGCGGTGAGCGTCGTCTTCACAGGTGCGGAGAACGTCGTCTTCAGTAGCCTCTTGGTGGGTGGAGTGGGTGAGGGCGAGGGCCTTGCCCTTTTTTGCGGCCAGCAGTGTTGCCTTCGCAGCCTCGTCAGCCTTCGAGCTAGCTTTCTTGGGTGCCATCGCGGGTGGTTTTTTTTCGTAGCACGAACGGTGGGCGCCAAAATGTTGGAACTTGCTCACTGGCGCAAGTTGATCCAACGGGGAAGTGTAGTAATGCAAACAGGGTTTTTGCACGTGTTGGCAATAGCTCTGTTAATCCAACCTTTCAAGGGCACTGTGCGGGGGTATTTATAGGTATCTGAGTGCCCAGCGTCCCGTGTTAAGGACGCATGTGCCCTCAGACGCCTAGGTTATCCCCGGAATATTCCCATAAAGCGGGGTTACAGACCGTAATTACAGGGAGGCCTTTACAATTTAGGCCTGTAACGCGCAACGGCCACGCAGGGCCTGTTACAATGGGCCGGATCACACGCGGGCCTCCATTCTGGACGAGGTCGCGAGATGAGACGACCTCGTCACAGGTCTTCGTCGGCGGTGTATGAGACGAAGGGTAAGTCTGCCCGTTGTCTTGTCACCGTTGGTGCAGCGAGTACGGCGAAGGCCTCGAGCGAAGGGTGGCGTCTTCGCCTTCGCCCCAACAAAGACATCTATCTTACACCTCCTTCTGGATTGATCCAAACAATCCAGCAGGGCGTCTGAGGAAAGCCCCCTCCAGTTCTCGTGGACCTGCTGCTGCCGGACCCTTGTGTCCATCTCCTAGTCGCAGATCTCCCACACCACGTGGTCGTGGTCGTGGTCGAGGTCGTGGTCGTGGGATGGGTGCTCGTCTGGCCCATGGTATTGCATCATTCTTTTCCATGTGCAGAAATATATCTTCAGATGTGCATGAGCTGGCTCGGCGACAGCGGGAGACTGACGACAATCTTTGTCGTCAAGCTTCCTCTATGGGTATGCCATTTGCTCCCCGTTCGCCTGATGTGCCTCTTCATCCTCCTCCACCAAAAACCAATGAGTGGCACCAGCAGGCATATGGGGTGCCTTTCATGACTCCAGAAGATGAAGAAGAAGATGAAGAATACTTTGATGATCGTGAGCAGTTTGCCCCACCTCCCCACCAGGGGGATCCGGGTCAATCCTCTTCTTATCCTCCGCCCCAGGATCCTTCAGGTAGCTATCCTCCCCCAGCTCAGTCTGGGGAAGAACACTTTGCAACTCACCTGGCGCATCAGTTCTTTGATCCTCCTCCTCAGTGGTGATTCGTGGTTGGTGGTTCTCTCCTTTTTGGTGTTTGTTGCCAAAAGGGGGAGAAGGATTGCTTAGCCCTCAGTGCTTTTAATTTCTGTAATGAACACCTTGGTCTGTAATAATTTTTATTCGACTTTGCATGCGGTGATGGCCTAGAGCCACAAACATTTTATGATGTGATGACCTTATTGTAATAGCCAGTACCATTTCATATCTTATGCTATACAATGATGGATCTGTTAGTGTAATGCTATTTTTATATCATCACATCTTGTATAATTTTGTTGCATCCCTCAGTGTTTGTGTATTGTGCTTGGTTCTTTTTACTCTCTCCAAATATGTTGCAAATTGACATATCAAGTCAATATGAATATCACAAAATTCATGCACAAATTTAGGGGGAGCTGCATATACACAAGTATTTACATCCTGCCAGCGCTTTTACTTTTATTTTATCTCTACTCTAGTTTGTTTTGGCATCAATCACCAAAAAGGGGGAGATTGTAAGTGCAATCAACCCTAATTGAGGGTTTTGGTGATTAAATGACAAAACAAACAGAGATTCTAACAAGTTTGCTCCTAGCATGTTTGCAGTTATTTTACAGACAGGAGAAGCACAGATCATAAGAGTATGCAAATATAAAAGCACAGCAGATTAAAAATTCTACATCTTATAGCGTGCTCCAAGTGCTTGGAAACAACGGCTGTATTCATTTTATAATTCTTGAGTTATAGGAATTACCGTTCAATTAATAGGGATCCACAATGGTTAAGTAAGTTATGCAATGAGCTAAGTTCAAATTCCTTCAAAATCATCTAAGAGAACACTTTTCTAGATCATGAATGCCCTTTGTGAAACCACTTTTACTCCCCACAAGAATTCCACCTTTGTTCACTTCAGATTTGTCAAAACTTGCTCTTCAATCTCAAAAACCGGTTCAACCGGACCTGAAACCGGTTCAACCGGTTCCTGGACTGTTTCTTCTGCCACCTCTGTCCTGCCAGTCTGACAGTCAAAAGCTGTCAGAAAAGTCATGTGCAGATATTTTTTTGAAAACCGGTTCAACCGGATTTTTTCTCGGCTCAACCGATTTTGAATCCGGTCGAGTCTCCGGCTGAGTAGATCAGTGAACCGAGATCTTCCTGATGGAAACCGGTTCAACCGGTTTACAAACCGGTTCAACCAGTTTTTGGTCTTTTTCCCATCGGCTGCCAGCTTTTGGAGGATCCTTTAAATACCCCCCCCACTCTCTCTCTCTCTTCATTACTCCTGCTGTCTCCACGATTTCTCAGCTGACCAAACTCCAAACAAGGGCATTCAATTCACATCTCACACCCGAAATCGCATCTCCTTCAATCGCTTGAAGGATCCTTGGTGTGAGGTGAAGTCGATCTAACGCGCTGTCAATTTCATCTTGATTCTCCCATTCTCTTTGTTCTTGAGCTCATTGCAAACTTAACCTTGTGCGGATTTGTTACTCTTGGAGCCTTGTGTTCCTTGACGGTTAGAGGTTGCTTGGGAGTCTCCAAATTTGTGGATGCCTCCAAGAAGTTTGTATTACCCGCTCTTTGAGCAAATTTGAGAAAAGATTGCCTTGACCTTGGTGGTCGGCTTGTGGAGGATTAGGGTTGGAAAAGACCCGGCCCTTTGTGGGCTCCTCAACGAGGAGTAGGACACCTTTGTGGTGGTTGCCGAACCTCGGGATAAATAGTGTGTTCTTGTGTGTTCTTGTTGTGTGCTTTAATTTGTTGGTTGGTTAATATTCATCTATTCGAGTGGATTTTCTCTAGGGCAAGACTTTAGCATAATCTCTAAATACTTCGTCACATTTGTTTAACTATTTATCTAATCTAAGTTGAGCAGGTTCAAACTTGTTCAGTTGTAAACAAAATCAACTGAACCAGTTTGCACCAGTGCAACTTGAATTTGACATTATCTCGAAGTTTTTAGTGGAAAATTTCAGGTGTAGCCTATTCACCCTCCCCTCCCCTCTAGGCTACTTTCAAGGTGATATAGCAATTTTACCTAGACCTTTGACCAAACCTTAATTTCCATCCCCGAATGTGATAGCTCTTTGGGGATCATAATTTTTCTCATAGGAGGAGAACATTCTTTTCTCCCCTGTCATGTGGTTTGTGCACCCACTATCGATTATACAACTTGAACCACCAGATGCATAAACCTACAAAACAATTTTAGGCCTTGTTTTTAGGTACCCAAACAGTCTTGGGTCCTTTGACGTTAGAAACAAGCACCTTGGGTACCCAAACACAAGTCTTTGAACTCTTGTGTTTGCCCCCAACATCTTTGGCAACTATTTTGCTTGATTTGTTAGTTAAAACATATGAAGCATCAAAAGTCTTAAATGAAATGTTATGCTCATTTGATGTAGTGGGAGTTTTCTTTTTAGGCCTTTTAACATGAGTAGAATGTCTAGAGCTAGAAGCCTCATTTTTATACATAAATGCATGATGAGAAACAGTGTGAGGTTTCCTAGCATGAATTCTCCTAATTTTATGCTCAGTATAGTTAGCAGGATATAAAATGTAACCCTCACTATCCTGAACCATGGGAGCCTTGCCCTTCATAAAGTTAGACAGTCTCTTAGGGGCATTAAGCTTGACATTGCTCCCCTGTTGGAAACCAATGCCATCCTTAATGCTAGGGCGTCTCCTATTATAAAGCATACTACGAGCAAATTTAAAATTTTCATTTTCGAGCTCATGCTCGGCAATTTTAGCAGTTAATTTAGCTATGTGATCATTTTGTTGTTTAATCATGGCAAGGTGATCATCCATAGCTTCTACATTAACATCTCTACATCTAGTACAAATAGAAACATGCTCAATAGTAGATGTAGAAGGTTTGCAAGCATTTAATTCTTCTATCTTAGCATTTAATCTAACATTCTCATCTCTAAGACAGGAAATAGAATCATTGCAAACATTCAATTCTTTAATCTTAGAAACTAAACTAGCATTTTCATTTCTAAGACTTGAAATTGAATTATGACAAATGTTAAGCTCCTTAGTTAAATTTTCACATTTTTCTACTTCCTAAGCATAAACATTTTTCAGTTTAACAAATTTTTTGTTTTCTTTAATGAGGAAGTCCTCTTGGCTATCCAAGAGTTCATCCTTCTCATTAATGGCTTCAATTAATCCATTTAATTTTTTCTTTTGATACATGCTAAGGTTGGCAAAGAGAGACATTAAATTATCTTCATTTTCTCTAGAGCTACCCTCATCACTAGATGTTGTATATTTGGGGTGGCTCTAGAGTGTACCTTCTTCTTCTTCTTGTCCTTAGCCATGAGACACTTGTGGCCACGTTGGGGAAGAGGAGGCCTTTGTTGACGGCGATGTTGGTGGCATCCTCGTCGGAGGAGGAGTCGGTAGAGCTCTGATCGAAGTCCCATTCCCGACATATGTGGGCATCACCGCCCTTCTCCTTGTAGTATTTCTTCTTCTCCTTCTTCTTCCCTTTCTTGTCGTCGTCCCTATCACTTCCACTAGAAATTGTACATTTTGCTATGAAATGACCGGACTTACCACACCGGTAGCACACCTTCTTGGAGCAGAATTTGTAGTCCTTCCCCCTCCTTTGCTTGAGGATTTAGCGGAAGCTCTTGATGATGAGCGTCATTTCCTCGTTGTCGTGCTTGGAGGCGTCGATTAGAAGCCTACTTGGTGTAGACTCCTTTTCTTCTTCCGTTGCTTTAAATGCAACGGGTTGCACCTCGGGTGTGGAGGTGGCGCCTTGCTCCAAGTTGACAATGTGTTTGGAGACTTTGATCATAAGTTCAAGCTCACAAACTTGCCAATAACCTCCTCGGGAGACATTAGTTTATATCTAGGATCTCCACGTATTAGTTGAACTTGAGTGGGATTACGAAATACGAGAGATCTTAGAATAACCTTGACCATTTTATGGTCATCCCACTTGGTGCTCCCGAGGTTGCGCACTTGGTTGACCATCGTCTTGAGCCGGTTGTACATAGCTTGCGAATCTTCTCCTTTGTTGAGGATGAATCGACCGAGCTCCCCCTCGATCGTCTCCCGCTTGGTCATCTTGCTCACCTCATCCCCTTCGTGCACGGTTTTGAGGATGTCCCAAATTTCTTTGGTGCTTTTTACTCCTTTGTAACACCCAAAATTCTGAATTTGGGATTGATAGAAGAAATCTGAGCAAACTACCATTGATAAATAATTAAACTTTATAATTCACCCTTTTTAAAGGTAAATAATCATAATAAAATAAATAAAGAAACACTATGTAGTAATTGTGCATCATGTGAAAGTTTAACTTGTGCATAAATTTGAAATCTAGAATTTAAAACCTGGTTTGATTTGAATTGGAATTTGGGTTTTGAAAATAAGAAGAAAAGGAAAGTATATACAAAATAAAAAGTATAAATAAAAGTAAGACTAGAGTTTACAAGATATACTTTTAATCTGAGGAGAATTTACCCAAGAATTTGATTTTGAAATTTGAACTCAAATTGGATTTGAAAATGGAGAAAAGGAAATAGAAAATAAAATGGAAAAAGAGAAAAACCCTAACTGGGCCGCAACCACACATTTCGGCCCACTTAAACTTCAGCGCGCAGCCCAACCTGGAATTGGCGCCGACATTGGGGCCCCACCTGTCGGTCCCTCGCGCTCGCGCCTCCACTGATTACCGGGTCCCGCGTGTCAGCCGTGTTTTCCTCGCATCCGCGTCGCACGCGCGCACTGACGGGCGGGTCCCGCGCGTCATACACCTCGTCCCCGCTTCCTGCGCATGACCGTGTCTCTCTGCGCGTGGGACCCACTTGTCGGGTTCGTCCTCTTCGATCGACCGAAACAACCTCCGCGCGATCGCTGGCGGACTCCGCGCTCGGGCGCGTAGTAATCGACGCTTCCGTTGCGCCCTGAGCTATAAAAGAAGACCGCCGTGATTCCCCACCCTCATCTCATCCAATTGTACCCACATCCGAGCACCAACACCGTCGCCGCCGTGAGCTCGTAGGGCCGTAGTGACCCGTCGCCGTCGACTCCGCTCTATATCGCCGCCGGGCGGCCCGTGGGTGGCCGGTTGTGTTCACCGGACCACGGGGAAACTATACGCGTACTCGGACCGTGAAGATAGGCTTCCGGTCGGCGTGAATTGCTCGCCGGACTTTGAATTCGCCGCGGATCCGCACTCCTTCGTGGGCAGCTTCTCTCCGATCATCGCCGTGGGTAAGTCGCCTGCCCATTTAATCACCATGGTCCCAGCATTATTTTGCGCGCTTAGGATCGAAGTTTAGAACCCGGACGCGCGGGTCGGTCACCTCGCCGGTGATGGCACCGCCGCGGAAGAGAAACGCCGCCGCGCGGCTCTGTTGGATTGGTGAAGACGCGTTCGCGGCCGTCGATCGGGGCGTGGACGGTTGAGATTAGATCGGGGCGTACCCCTTGGTGGCTTTGATCCGGGCCGTCGGATCCAATCGGACGGATCTGGGCGGATCCGGGGTATTTAAATCTACGCCGTTGATTTCCAATCCGACGCATAGCAGCGCATACCGGTTCGATTAAAACGCGATCTAATCTGGACCGTCTGAGTTAGATCGGGCGGTTGAGACCTCATGATACCCCTTCGGCCAGGGATTTTTGTTAAAGAGACCCTGGGGATTTCTGGAATCAACCCGCCATCCCCGTGTTACTGTTTCCTGAGTCTGGGAATTCTTGCGCCGAGCCCCCTGAGCTTCTCTGTATTAGTGCGCCCAGTCCAGGAAGTTAAGAAATCAAATAAATGAATTTAGAAAATGATTTTTAATGATTAAATAATTGCTAGAGTTTGTATAATTCATAGAAAATTCATTTTAGCTCCAAATTGAACCATTCCAGTTTCTAAAATTTTGTAATAATATTCTTCATCATTTTGTGCCTCTGTTTTGCCATGAAAACAATTAGAAATTTAATCTCTTACTTAATCCATTTTAAACACATAAAACCTTTGAAAATTCATAACTTAAAATCTACAACTCCAAAATTAATAATTCTTTTTCCTGTGATCTTATTTTAATAAGTAGATTATTAATATGTATTTTGGCATACATGTTTGGTGTAATGTTAATCTTGCCTATACACTGTTTGTTTGTATTGCTACGACTAGTGCGAGGTCACGAGTCACCTGAAGATCATCCTGGTACCTGGAATCTCAAGGCCCAGGCAAGTTGTGCCCTTGATCACTTCTTTTTACCCAGCCATGTTCTGATTAATCATAATGATCTGCATAGGTTAATTTGATGGGACCCAACAGGTTACCTAGTTTGATTATCTTTATACCTTGTTTACCACTGATCTTTCTGGGTAGTACTTGCTAGTGCTATATGTGGTTTTGGGTATGGAGATACACTATTCATGATTACACTTTTTGTTATCAGTTGTTATTTACTGTTCATGATAAGATCATTATGTTAATTGGAACATGGAGCGACCACCCGGAAAAACAGTGCTACCACAAGGGTGGTATGGGACGCCCTTGGCTGATTAATTAGGAAAGCTAGTGGAAGACTACCTTACCCGAAAGGGGCAAGGGCAGTAGGGGAGAGGTCAGTGTAGGGAGGCCCTCGGGAGGATTTTGCTGCGATGGCGGTCCTGCAAGGGATTCCTGCACTGGATCTTCCTATAAACTGTAGCGGGTTTTCGGAAGCTAGTGGAACTTTGTAAAGGCCTCGTAGTGTTACCCTGCCTCGCTTCCTTGGTAGAGGTGTATGGGATTCATGACCCCTTGGCAGATGGGTAACACGGCTTGTGGGTAAAGATGCGCAACCTCTGCAGAGTGTAAAACTGGTATACTAGCCGTGCTCACGGTCATGAGCAGCTCGGACCCTCACATGATTAATTTATGGAACTAAATTCAATTTGTCATATGCATTGCATTGCAGGTGGTGTTGTTACTTTTGATTTATTACTTAATTGGGTTTGGTATTTACTTATACTTAGTAACTGCTAATAAAATTTTGACCAACTTTAAAAGCAATGCTCAGCTCTAACCATCTTCTTTGGTAAGCCTAACACTTCACGTGAGCTCCCACCTTTGGCGAGTTCATGCACATTATTCCCCACAACTTGTTGAGCGATGAACGTATGTGAGCTCACTCTTGCTGTCTCACATACACCACAGGTCAAGACCAGGTACTGCAGGATGATGCTCATGGAGGATGCTGCGATGAGTTCGTGAGAGGTCTAGGTCGTCGTCTCCCAGTCAACTTTGGGTTGCTGGACCGTTGTCTCCTTATAATGTAATTAATTATTTTGTATAGAACTCCTGTTATATATAAAGTTGTGACATTCGATCCTGTGCCACTATACATCATATGTATGAGACTTGGTCCCAGCATACCTGGTGTTTTTGTTAACCCCGGGTTTTGGACCCCTAAAATCCGGGTGTTACATCCTTGCACCTTGTTATACTACTCTCGACACAAGGAGGCGAGGAGTATAGACGTGGCTTGGGAGTTAAAGGGCCTAATTTGGGCGGCCTCGTCCAAGTCATAGTCTTTGTCCCCCACCTTAGATACCTGCGCTCCATACTCAACAATATCTCAAATACTTTCATGGAGTGAGGTTAGATGGTGCCTCATTTTATCACTCCACATACAATAATCTTCACCATCAAAATATGGTGGCTTGCCTAGGGGTACGGAAAATAATGGAGCGCGCTTTGAAATACGATGATAGCGTAGGGGCATCTTACTATACTTCTTGCGCTCATGGCACTTAGAAGCGGTGGATGACTCAGAGATCGATGTGGAGGGTGATGAAGAGTCGGTCTCGTAGTAGACCACCTTCTTCATCCTCTTCTTATTGTCACCTCTCCGATGCGACTTGATGGAGGAAGAGGATTCGTCCTTGTTTTTGTTGCCGGACTCCCTTGAGAGAGTCCTCCCCGAGCTTGCGGCTTTTTCACCGGTCATGATCTCCCTCTTGGCGTGATCTCCAGACATCACTTTGAGTTGGTTAGACTCTTAATGAAGCACTGGCTATGATACCAATTGAAAGTCGCCTAGAGGGGGGGTGAATAGGTGAAACCTGAAATTTATAACTTTAAGCACACACTACAAGCCGGGGGTTAGCGTTAGAATTAAATTCAAGTCCGAAAGAGAGGGGAAAACAAATCAAACAAGAATCAAGGTGAGTGAACATAGTGATTTGTCTTACCGAGGTTCGGTTTTAAAGAACCTAGTCCCCATTGAGGAGGTCACAAAGACCGGATCTATTTCAACCCTTTCCCTCTCTCAAACGGTCACTTAGACCGAGTGAGCCTTATTCCTTAATCTCACGGGTCACAAAGACCCCGCAAGGACCACCACACACTTGGTGTCTCTTGCTTCGCTTACAAAGCACTTGAGAATAAGAATGGAAAAGAAAAAGGCCAAGTCAAGCAACAAGAGCAACAAAGAACACAAATACACCCTCTCTCAAGTCCCTAATGGAATTAAGTGAATTTGGAGGCTTAAAGAGGATTTAATCTATTTGATGTGTCTTGGAGTGGAGTCTTTTGCTCTTGTATTGAATGAGATGTTTGGAATGTTTAGATGAATATAAATGAGGTGGTTGGGGGTATTTATAGCCCCCAACCACTTCCATAGCCGTTGAGGAGGCTACTGGCGATGGACGCACCGGACAGTCCGGTGCGCCACCGGACAGGCATTGTTCCTTGTCCGGTGCCCGCCATGTCACCCAATCGTTAGGGTTCGGAGCTGGTCGACCGTTGGAGGCTTTGTCCTCTTGCGGCACCGGACAGTCCAGTGCCATACTGGACAGTCCGGTGCCCTCTGACTTCGCTGCTCTGACCTCTACGCGGTACTGTGCTGCACTTTTCATCTGTCAGAGTCGACCGTTGGCGTAGATAGTCGTTGCTCACCGGACAGTCCGGTGAATTATAGCGGAGCGTGCCCTGGAATTCCCGAGAGTGGCTGGTTTGCACTTGTACAGCCTAGTGCACCGGACACTGTCCGGTGGCACACCAGACAGTCCGGTGCGCCAAATCTCAGCACACTCAAGTTCTTTGCTCCGTTTCAAATTGAGTCCCTAACTTGATTTCTTTCTTGGTTGTGTTGAACCTTATGCACCTATAAAACATGTATTCTAGAATAAACTAGTTAGTCCATGTGTTTGTGTTGACTATCAACCACCAAAATTAGTTATAGGAAATGGTTAACCCAATTTGCCTTTCAGATAACGGCCTCCCAACGACCAGCTAGATCTCATGGAGATGCCATCGTCAGGCTATCGTGTCGATGGATCCTTGTCGGGGTCCTTGACTAAAGGTGAGTATCATACTCTCCCATCCCTGATTTTGGTCCTTTTAGTCCTAGCAGTTTGTTGATGGATTTTACTGTTTTTTACTAGCAATGGTGCTAGAGGAGCTTACGCATGTGGAGGAGCGCCTACGGCCCTTAGTGATAAGTGCTCTTTTCTGTCTGCGGTCATCGACCTCGTATGTGACCACCTTGGGGTTTCACAGTCAGGGAAGTGTCTGCTCGTACTCCCCGGATGGCGCTCGTCTATGGCCGCATTTACGAACTAGAGGCCATTGTGTTTCGCCACGAGGTCCTCTACGCCTCGATCGCCGCTTGTCCTCTCGGTGAGGACTCAGTAAAGTGGGTCTGAGCCTGCCTTGGGTGTGTCATCGATTGGTCACAAGGTGAGCTCTAAAGACCTGAGGGTGTTGGTGGGACCCAGTTGGCGGCACTCGCCCTGTGGTCGCTCATTTTTCGTGTTTCCTAGAGAAGGAAAAGCAGAGAAATAAGTTTTTCATGGCGTATTGTAAGATCAAGGATGTGTTGTAATAAAAGTCATTAGGGCCCATGGTGTTGCGCTTCTCGTTCGTCTTCGCTAGCAACCATTCCACCGGGACAGGTGTTCGCAAGTTTTTGGGTCCCTCGAGTTCCACTGGTGACCATTGTCGTACCCTTCGAGGCGTTGGTATTCACAGTCTCGACTAGTTTCCCCGTCAGGTCCTTCCGTTCATGTTTCCTGCCCATAGGTCTATTTCTAGTGAAGATGGGGATGAAGTCGTCCCGCTCGATGCTTTCCCCAAGGTTCAGCCATGGGGTCTCTGGTTATGTTGTCTTGAGGTCCCCTTCCCGTTGAGGTGCCCTGTGGAAGCACGAGCAGTGCAATGTTATGTTTTGCCTAGGACTCTTTGATAGAAAGTTGTGAAGACTCAAAGCACGTTGTTGTAGAAAATGTAAAATGACATAGTTGGTTTCACAATCAGAGTTTCTGCTCGTTACTCCTCTGAGTCCGTTGTTTGTTCGTCCCACCTCGTTCAGTTCTTGGTACGTTTCCTGTCGTGAAAGTCACCAACAGGAAACGAGCAGAAGGGAAAGGAAAAAAAGGAGAAATTGGGAGAGGGGAGACCAGGGTCCGACCAAGGCTCTCTCCCCCCCACTAACCATGTTTGTCACAAAGAGCGTTCTTGACAACACAGTTTATTTATAATCGTTTGGGGGTTTTACAAAGAAGGTGCGGATCCACTCCGGTCTGTCATCTACTATGGGCTATTTGTCATAGGCATTACATCCGATGTTTCCTCTGGTCCTACCATGCACGGCGTCCCATCCTACTAGGACTGCTGATGAAGCTATAGTGACTGGGTGATCCTCGCCCCCTCATCGCCAGGGGAGCTACTCATCGTCGCTCCTAGAGGGACCTAGATCCGAGTCTGAATCCATGTAGACTGCATCGTAAATGAGGTCCACACCACCACTGGCCATCTCCACAAACTCTAGATCATCTATCGTGGGGAGGTGGTCGTGGGCCACGAGGGCAGCGATTACTGCCGGGGCATGGTTTAATCGAGGTGGAAAGGCGCTAAAGCCGTCGCGAGAGCCGCCACGGTAGGGTGTCGTCTCTATGTCATACAACACAGAGAGCTCTACGTAGGATGCAAAGAAGACTGGCAGATCATTATATGAGCGGTTTGGCCCCATATGAATCGCAATATGTCGCCTTATTTCGTCGGCCTCAAAAGGCGGGGCCAGTCTGGGCCTCCTGCGCCGCCCATGCGAGGCGAGGCTAAGGGCGCAGAGTGCCACCGAGATGGTGTCCGGGCTCTCGGGCAGGATAGGTCGGGTGGGCACAACGCTGACCATGTCGCCCGCCTAACTGATGGTGAAGTCAAGGCTCCCGGAGCGGATGGATGCTCTAGGAGTGCATTCGACACGGGAGCCTCCGTCGACCCTCACGGTCGTGCCAAGATTCCTCGATGGAGGTGGGCACAACACTGATCATTAGTGATTCATATCTTGGAAAGTCTAGAGAGAGTGTGATCTTGTGATTTTCTTGTTGTTTGGCTTTCTTAATCATGCTTTTTTCATCTCCTTCTAAACACTCAAGTTACTAGTAAAGCTAGCAAGAGACACCTAATTGTGTGGTGATCCTTGCGGGGTCTAAGTGACCCTCAAGATTAAGAAGAAGCACTCAACCGGTCTAAACGACTGTTTGAGAGAGGGAAATGGTTGAGAGAGACCTGGCCTACGTGGCCTCCTCAACGGGGAGTAGGTTATTTGGAACCGAACCTTGGCAAACAAATTGATGTGTTCATTTTTGTTGATCATTGCCTTACGATTTGATTCTTCCTCTCCCCTCTCTCTATGTTCTCTTGCTTACAATATTTTTGAGTTAGCTCCCAAAGTTATCTGTATTGATTGAGCAACTCATAGCAAGAAGAACACTCTTCCGCACTCCGATTTTGTAATTACTCATTTCTAATCCTAACCCCAGTTGAAGCTCGTGTTCAAAGTTTATAGGTACTACACATCACACATAGTTTGTTTGAAGTGAGATGTGTTCTTCCCTAAAAATGGAAGGTTGTGGTTTGCATCAGTGAAAAATCATAGCACAGATTTGGTAATGTGTACTGTATGACACTACACAACACAAAAAATTGTTTCAAGTTGGATCATTTCACTTCACACAGTAATCGACCAAAACGAAAGAAATCAGCCAATAGCTCGACGTCAACAAATGTGCAGACCATTCTACTTGTGTGCTGCAATTAGATCCCGAAAGTGGCTGAGAAGGAGGCTTCGTACCTACGCCGAGGTGGCCACTGCCTGAGTGTTCGTACTAGGGGCCAAGGAACCCATCAACGAAGCGTCTGTCGCTCCCTTGGATGAACCAAAGTGGAAATCGTTGAGTGTGTGGACAGGGACCAAGGAAGGCGCCAACAAACCTACTGTTGCTCGCTCGGACGAAGCGGAGTGGTAGCCACCACCGGTTCTTGAAACCCGATCTTTGATGCGGTTGTCGTAGCGAAGCCGGAGCGCCACTACTTGCCGACGACTGCGCTCTGCAAGCCGACCTTTTGACGAAGCCGCTCGAGATGGGGACAGCTGCAGACGCCACCGCGCGGGTGAAGTTTCCACCCCATCACAGGAACAGACCGTCGTGTAGGAGAAGGCTCCGCACCACATAGTTTACACGCTGCTGCTGGAACAGGGCGTCACGAAACCGCGACGGAGTGTGGGGCTCACAGTGGAAACTTAGGGTGCGTCTGGTTGTGATGATAGAACGAGATGGGATATGACGATCCCTTAAATAAGGTTGTTTGGTTAAGGGTCAGGGGTTGGGACAGGACTATCCCAGTGTTGTACCTCAAAATTGGAGGGACAAGAGAGGACGCGAGGGAACGTCCCTGTCCTGCCTGTCTTAGCCGTCCCGCAACCAAATGCATCCTAAGACCTTGTTTGAGATAACTCGAGCTCCAAAAAATTTAGTGGAGTTGGTGGAGCAGGTCATTAAGTGTTCCAGAAAATCATGAAGTTAGAGTTATAAGTTTTTAGAATACATTTAAATAAGTTATTTTGTTTATGATTTACATTAAAAATATTTTAAAGTATCTAGTTTAATATTATAATCTATAGCTCCATACCGATGAAATTGGAGCCATCCCAAACACCTCCATAAACTATCTCCAGCAAGGATCTGTATAAGGCTTGGTACTCTATATTAGAGGTTCGTCAGCTCCTGTAACCATCCAACAATATACTGTAAATGGTCTTGTAAAATATAGAGGACGAAGTTCGTGCGCTATCCGTAGAGGTTATACGAGAGTTCGCTATCTACTGTATCGGCTCCTTCGCGCGTCTGCTCGGAGATTTCCTTCGTCGTCGCAGGGGGAGTCGTCGACGTCCATGACCACAAGTAGTTTGCCCTCCTCATCACATAAGGTGACTCCAAGCTGCAGAACAAAGATCTCTTTCATGACTGTGTTGTAGAAGACGGCCATGGACGAACGAGAGGCGGCTCACCGGCCACCATCACCGGGGGCAGGAGCACGAGGCCATCGCCGAGGTCGAAAGCACGGTAGGCGGCGGGGGGACATGCCGTCGATGGCAAATGCGAGGTATGTGTACATCGACTGGAGAGCTGATGTGTAACACCAAGAATTTGGGGGTATAAAATTTCTTCCTAAATATCTACCAAATTCATGTGTTACTCTTGTCTCTCTCTAGTCTCTCTTTCTCTCTTTTTCTTTTGGCTAGAATTAAGTTAATTAGGAGATGGATTAATTAATTATTTTTTAAAACTTATGTGAGTCATGAATTGTTGCATCATGCTGAGCCCAAAATAATCTTTGAATTGATGCACATGTTTGATTTGGTTTGAATTTGAAACGTGGTTTGAATTTGAATTGAAAACCCTAGAGAAAATAATATACCTCAATTCATAACAAGGCATGGATTTGAGTTACCCCTGACCCGCCCAGAGCTCTCCCTCTGTCGTTCTCCCATCTCTGGCCCCGGTTTCGTGGCTAGAACCGCACCAGTGTGTTCGTCGGGTTCTCCTCGCCGATCCTGGCCAACCCCGGTGACCTCGGAACCGCTGTAGCCCACACCCGCCCCAGCTCCGGCGACCTCACCGCCGTGAGCAAGAGCGCCGCTACCCACAGCCGTTAACCCCTCCAATGCTTGATTTCGGCCGTCCGATCTTCATCGCGCGGTCCGGATCACCGGATACCGCTTCGCGCACGCGCGCCCTACGCCTGGACCCACCTGTTGGTCGCTTGTGCCCCTGGCACTGGGCCCGACCGATCAGTACGCTTCCCCGCCCCAGTCGCTGACCGCCCTGGCCCACTAGTCAGTGTGTGCCCGCGCCCACGCTCTCGCCCGTGGATCTGTTCTCAGCCGTTGATCATAGATCTGACGGCTGAGGATACCGTGTAACCCTTCGCGCGGAGGTTTGCTAAAGAGACCCTCAGTTTTCCGAGAATCAACCTGCCATCCTTATGTTTTGCGCGCAAGCCCCTGGATTCTTATAAACAGACCCCTGGCCTTTTAAATAATCACAGATTTGGACTTAATTTTGTATTTCAAACTTCAAAACTTGTTTATTTCATATCTTTTTCATATGAACTCCAAATTGAGTGATTCAAATTGCAAAATGTTCATAGGAATATTCTCTATTCAAATAAATTATGTTCTTCCACAGTCTGTGCCCCTTAATTTTATGCCTATACTATCGGTTAGTTTATGTAGTAATTTATTTGTTTAATAAGACAAATAAAAAGGGAAACCCTAATGGTACTTAGATGTTTAATTTTGTGAGATTAATAATATGCCATGTGTGAATTGATCCATGGTATAATTTTGTGTCTCACTAAAATTAGTAGAACTAAGTTATGTAATCCATAATGTTCAGAGAATCACTAATCCCTAGCATTTAGGTTTATCTTTTGTGTTTATAATGTCCTGTCAAGCTTGTATTCATTTGATTGCATGTTTGGTGTGCTGTTCATTTGTCTTTTTCCAAATGTATTGAATGTATAATCGCTTTATTTAGACAACGAGCAGCTTGTGGTTCCTGAGTGTGTTGCCGAAGATCTTCCTGAGCAACAACCTGGTGAAGGCAAGTGTCCTCTGACCCAATATGTCCTATTTACTTTATAATTCACAATCCCGCACTACATTATTGAAACCTAAGGATTGACTAGTCTGTATTTACCTTATCCTTGTTTACCTTTTGGGTTATCATGGTTAGCTTTATGCTATTGCTTTACTATAATCAATGAACATGATGTGAATACTTATGATACGATGATGTTATCCTGATGATGATCTTGTGATAATTTAGGGGACTCAGGCAGTTTCCTGAGTACCTCTCTGTAAGGACCATTCGGGGAGTGACAACCCGGGATAACAGTGCAACCATGAGGGTGGAATGGGACACCCTTAGCTGATTAATTAGAGGAACCTGAGTTGTAGTTGGCTTCGTCGTGGGACCGTCAATGGGGTCCGGGCATAGTGCTTGCTCTGCCGAGGCTAGGTGCAGAGGTTCCTTGATTTGGTTTTGTTAGTCACCCTTCCTTTAGGGAGAGGTACTGTGTTTATCAAGCCAAAGAAACCTAACGGGTGACTATGACCTCTGGGGAATCTTCGTAAAGGCTACGTAGTGAGACCCTACTAGGTCACCTTGTTAGTGATCAATGGAGAGTCATGATCTCCGGGCAAAAATGGAATCACGACTTGTGGATAAAGTGTGCGACCTCTACAGAGTGTAGAAACCGGTATATTTGCCGTGCTCTGGTATTCTGTAACACCTCAAAATCTCATTTTGAGAATTATGTAAAAATTTTCCAAAAGATCTTGAATTAGATTTATTTTTTTTCTTTCCATAACATTTGAAGTTACATCTCATAAAATAAAAGTTTAATAGTAAAGATTCAATAAAAAGATTCTTCTATAAATTATTCTTTGTTGAAGTTGATAAGTATTATAAGGAAAAATATTAGAGCTTCGTTTAATCGAGATTATACAATCAAAAATATTATTCACAAAACAATTAGGTGGAGTAACATAACCAAAAAGTATGTACTTATGTAGGATAATAAACAAATAAATAAATAAAATAATACTGCATCACATATTGCATTTGGATTGTACTTTTTATTTTGAAGAGTAAATGTGAAACCAGAGTCAAATTTGAATTTGAAAATTTCAAAATAAATAGAAATAGAATATAAAGAAAAAAAGAAAAGAATGTCAAACCTGTTTCTAGGCTGAAACCTCGCTGGCAGCCCACTTGGACCGCACGGCCCATGCACCAGCACGTGGTCTCCGCCATAGGGGACCCACGCCGTCAGCCACTCCTCTCCTTTCTCTCAGCACGCACACTGACGGATGGGGCCCGGTCGCTAGCCCTCCCCTTCCTCCTCGGGCTGTTACGGATCTCCCAGCGGGTCATGTGGAGCTATAGGGACGACCTCCCCGCTCCGACCGGGATTCCCCAATTCCATTGCCGAAGATTTTGGAGCCGCGCTCGCGGGTCCTGCTTCTCTCCAGAGTATATATGAGCATGCAATCGACTTCTCTAGAGTACAACACACCTTACCTTCTATGACATTCACCTTGTGTCATTGATAAGTGAATATATGTCATATATTGGAATCTATGACGCTTGTGTGACGTTTTTTGGTTCGTCATGTATGTGACGTGGCTAAACATGTTCTATGACGATTTGAAGTTTTTCTGTCATTAAAATTGTGTCAATTCTACTTCGTCATAGATTTTATGACATTTGCATATTGTCATTACGCCAAACAAGAACGTCACTAATAATCAGCTAGAGGCTTGCCATGTGGACCAAATTTTGTCATAAAATCATGCATACTAGTGACGTGGAGCTGATGTGGCAAATGCTTATGACGTTTATCAATATGACATGTCGCTTTTCAATGACGAACTTCATTGTCATAATTTATAAAATGGCTCGTCCTAGTGCTGGGCCAAAATTGTGGCCTCATTAAATCTAATTTGTAATTTTCTATTAATACAATTTTATATTAGCAAAATATGTAGCCTATTTTTTGAACAATCACATTCAAATGTACAGATGTTCGCATGTCTTATTTCACAAAATTTACATATCAAAAGACCAAAATGATAGGAAACACAATTTCTAATTCATAGGTCACAATACGTCTTATAAGAAGCAACAATGTTCAACACAACTTGGAGCTACCAGTAACAAAAATCAACAAACTTGGACCTACTTAGTTGTACATGTAAACAACTAGCAACCAACTATTGATAAAACTAGACATAGTTCACTAAAAACCAAATTCAGAACAGAAACATCCTACAATAGTTCACTGTTGGTGGCTTAGTAACTTTATGACCCTGGATTGTGTTGACCCTGGTTGAAGCTCAATAGTTAGCGAAGGAGACCATGCATTTCTTGTGATGTCTTCTTTAAACCCTCTATTTCCTCAGAATGTTTTACCCTTGAAGTTTCTGATTCCATCTTCAAATTATCCAACTCTTGTCGAAGTTCTCCTTTTTCTTGCTTCTCATTCTCAAGCTCAACCTGAAGATCGTGGACCTATAAATAAACATAACTTATTACTTCATATCTAGACATGCACATATAGAGAAATAAGAACAAGAACAAAATTAATTGTAGCTACTTTCAGCTAGTTGTGCTGCTAGTTAAGAATGGAATATGATCTGCTAGTTGTGCAAAAAAGGGGCTATCAAAATAGTTTTAAATTTTCTAGATACTGTCAGCATTAATTGTAGCTACTTTCAGCTGCTTTTGTTGTCTATACAATTGTACAGTAATACTATAGTAACTTATGAGAGTAGATCGCAGCAACCTACAACCATTTATTCTTCACCTAATACCATTATTGTTGTCCATTTACAGTACTTACTACAACATAATAAGTTGTGGCATCAGCCGCAGCCACTAATTCTCGCAGTCAAACAAGATGTTCTCTATGTCAAACCCTTTAGAAAAAGTACATGTTGCATGTACAAATGATCCAAAGAAAGAAGGGAACATGACTGGTATGTGAAACACTTGTACATGTGATGATATTGCACCTCTAGAGGTACTCTTGGAGGCTGAACAAACACCTGCAACACGAAGAAAAGTAGTTGATTTGACAACCTGAGAAACAGCTTCTTTTGCTGACTTTGGTTCCTGTCCATCTTGTACTGGTTCACTCATAATGCCTTCCATATCATCCTAGCAAAATGACAATAGTAGATGTTTCTTACATGGTATTATTCATGTATACTTTATGTAGAGAAGGAATAAAAGTAAACAATCACTTACAATTGCTTTCTGTACAGACTCGGTAAATCTATTTTTTTTTTGCCACAATGGAAGTTCTTGAATAGATCAATTGAGGTGGGCTCTACATCTTTGAATATATCTTTCTTCTAAAATAATTGCAGACAGTAACGAGCTATTATCTTGAAACAAGAACATGGTCTCAAGAATAGTGATCATACACATTATTGTTTCATTTCTTACCACAACATGGGCCTGTGCAATGTAGCATCGAGATCCAGTGCGCTGATGTAACTGGACATTCTCTCGATTTAGTTGGTTTTTGGTACACTTTTCCTGCATATGATACATGAGTGACATGACACAAGAAAGTATCTGGATAATATAAAAGATTCAATGCAAGATAGCATGAATGCAACAAGATGAGATGTTGCGTCTTCAAGAAAACATTGATAATAAACAGTTGTATTGCTTATAGGGGAAGCTCTTAAACATTTAAGAATATTTAAGCTTATAGGGGAATGCTTTCATCTACAGTGTCAATAGATGATATCTTTGTATATGGAGGTCCACGTCCACATCGGATCTTCCCTCCCCCAATGTCATCTTCTGTTAATGATATAAAAGTTGAATATGACGTAGAACAAAAGCTTTTCAGTTCTGATGAGAGAGCTGTATATGAAGAAGCCCTGAAGCATATCACTCAGGAAACGAAGGAGGAAGATCTGCCCAAAGGTGTTATGTCAGTTTTACTGCTTAAGCATCAGAAAATAGCATTGGCGTGGATGCTTTCGAAAGAGAATTGTTCACATTGTACAGGTGGAATTTTGGCAGATGATCAGGGTCTTGGGAAGACAATTTCAACGATTGCCCTTATACAGAAGGAGATGGTTAAGCGGTCTAGGTTCATGACTGTTGGTTCATACAGTACAAAGTTTGTCCCAAACAGTGATTATGACAATGGCAGTGATGTTGTGATTAGCATGGACAAGAAAGAACCGAAAGATGAACCCTTGAATGAGCTAGATGGTTCTGCACGGTTGCATGTCGCCAGCAGTCTTAAGCTCTGTGATAGTAAGCCAAACACTGCTACTGATAAAGTTGAACCTAAGAAGAAGGCCAGAGTGAGGTACTCTGCATCAAACTTGAGGTCGAAGACTAGACCAGCTGTAGGAACAGTGGTCGTCTGCCCTACTAGTGTTCTTAGGCACTGGGCTAATGAGCTCTCTATGAAGGTTATGGAAGACAATAAATTGTCAGTCTTGGTTTATCATGGAAGTTCAAGGACTAGAGATCCTAATGAGTTGGCAACATATGATGTTGTTGTCACCACGTATATGACTGTGGCAAACGAAGTACCTAAAGAAAATTCTAATGATGAGCGAAAGAAATGTGAAATGAACGGAATATGTCCAGAAATTTCCATCGGCAGCAAAAGGAAAAAGCAGAGCAAGCCAAAGAAGAAAAACAAACCTAGCAATTCAGAAGGTGGCCCACTTACCAGGGTACGATGGTTCAAAGTTGTGCTTGATGAAGCTCAAACAATAAAAAATTACCGGACTAAAGTGTCTAGAGCTTGTTGTGGACTGAGGGCACAAAGGAGATGGTGCTTATCAGGAACACCTATACAAAACAAAATTGATGATCTGTATAGCTATTTCTGTTTCTTGAAGTATGAACCTTACTCAAAATTTAGTAATTTCAAATATATGATCAAGCACCAAATTACTAGAGATTCAGTTCGTGGCTATAAGAAACTTCAAGCTATCTTGAAGATAATTGTACTGCGGCGCACAAAAGGTAAGTAGTTCCACCATAAATAAATAACTGGCGCACGTCCCTTTCCCTGGCCACTGGCTGAGCGTCTGAGGCTCTGAACATAAAGCTTTAATAGATCAAATTCAGCTAGCAACAATACTCAAGCTTGTTAAATTTTTATTGACTGAAAAGAATAAATGAACACTCAGCAACCAACCAATATTGGTATGGTGTCCACAATTAACATTAGAAGCTCAAAGGAAATATGTAACAAATTCCAGCATCACTAACTCACTATGTTCAAAAGGAGAATGTAGCATACCTTATCTAATTATTTTAAAGATATTATAATTTAATTGGCATACCTTGTGCTTTGCGTCTGACCACATCTCCACCAATGCTTTTCATTGATCGTCTGTCATATGTTTAACTGGCGATGTGGTCCTCACTTGATTTGCTGGTATCCCATTGAAATATTTTTTTCAGCTGGTACCTCATCTGTCGTTGTCCACCCTTGAGCAAATCGGCACATGCGGCTTTGATTGCATTATTGTTGGTGTCCATGGTGAATTGGGCCTAGTAAAGAGCATAAACGTTAGAATTTCAAAAATGCAAAAAAGTAGAATGATGTTTGAATGGAGTAACATTGAATGATTGAATTTCACTTACAGCAACTTTGCCGATATAGTTTGTAACAATTGACTTATCCTTCTTGTACTCTTTCCAATGCCAGAGGATCGGCATTTGCTGCCTAAGCACAATCCCGCCCTCTGATGCAAGTTTGGCAGCTTGCATAGGTGCTTCTGGCCGTATCTTTCCTTCAGCAATGTGTATGGGGATGTTAGTGCATAAACATCTACTTATCCTATCCAGTTCTCTGCCCATACTTATATTCCTTTTTCCATTTGGATCTATGGTTGCCTCAAGTGCACCTAATGAAATCATATAAATCGGTTAGTGTCAATCTTTAAGTTGTTGTTTGCAACACACAATCAGGTTATGTATATAATGAAGCCAGAAGAATTGTAATCATGGAATTGTAAAGATGATATTGCTAATCTAGCCAGAAGGACATTAATCAGGTTCTGAATTAATCTTCTCTATATTAGGTTCGAACAACAGATAGGAAGCGCCTAATATATGTGATTACTATCGTCTTTCCTAATCCTAATTGAAACTAGTGCATTCCGATTACTATATTTAGCTTCCACAGTTTTATTACTATATTATGATGCTAGGAAGTATTGTAGCATGGATTCGATTAGGTAGTATCTGGTTAAGAAGCTTCTCTAAAATTGCAAAGTGTGATGCTTAATGGTTTGTTAAAAATGGAAAAGTTATCTCCAGTTTTGAGCCACACTCAGTATTATGTTTACTGATTACCAGAGTAATAGGACACATGATAGTATGTAACTAATCATTGTATGAAAACAAAATGAAAATATATTGCATTGCACAAATTAGATAGAATCACTTGCCTTGATCACTAGAGTTGTTCTGGTCCTGTTGAGGGGTGGATGTGATAGTAGAGAGGCCTAAGGTTTCGACTTGTTGCAGTTCTGGACTGAAAGTTAAAGCCAAATCCCTTGTATTCTGCCTAGTAAATCTTGTAGGTTCATCTTGTTGCGCAGGTGCCAAGACCCTCTTTAATCTGTTTCTCCGATTTGTTGCACACTTGTGGAAAAAATATGAACCACATTAGCAAATTTGTATGCTGAAATGTACAAGAAAATTAGATTGAAGAAATATCTACATGCGACGAAAAATAATACCTGATTGACTTCCTCATCTTCAGAACCTTCACCTTCCTGGACCTCATACAAAGATCCAGATTTTTCACGAGTGTCAACCTTGCTCTTTGCAGAAGTATGGTTAAGTATTGACGCTAGTGTAGTGACACCAAGTCTTTGCAACTTTTGGTTATTCCTCATCAAATTCTTAGCTCTCAATTTCTCATATTCTATTAGTGGCACTTCTGCACATGAAATAAAAATTATTTATGTACTAAATATGATGGTCAATAGATGTACATGCAGCATTATCATTGACCCCATGGAAACCTCTATATATGATTTGTTCAGGGAATGTCATGTGTGCCTGCAGCCCCGTCGCTTAGCAGAGCCCTGCCATCCCATGTGAAGCCGCCAAGTCCAAGTTGCTTTGCACTGAGTCTGAATTAACTAGCAAGCACCGAGCACGCCACTGGCCAGACGCCAGGCACGTTCTTTCAATTTTTTTAATTGGCTCTATGCTCTCAGTCTCACCCACCCCACGTGCAAGTAGGCAACTAGATGAAAGTTCCTTTTATTTAATCTACAAAGTGCATAGTGCGACTCTTTTTTTTAATCTTGCCCAAGCCCTAATTAATTTATTTATCAAACATGACTCCAAATCATATTGATTATCATGTATTCTAGGAATAGAAAATATGATTCTGGTGCACAAAAGAGAAAGAAGAAACAAAGATTAGAAGCAGCAGCTCAATCTCAAAAGGGTGCTCTGGATAATTTCAAAAGTGAAGGGTCAGCTAGCAAATGAGGGTTTCAATGATTGGCATCACCTTGGCATTAGACTTAAAGAGCATGAAAGTGGTGCAGAACATCTTACAAATATGGCTACTTGGTATGACTTGCAAATTGAACCAAGATACTAATGGTATTATTTTAGGACTGATTGAAATGCTAGCTGAATTTGACCCAATTCTGCAACAACATGTTCAGCACATCACTAATGATGAAATTCATGTTCATTATCTTGGCCCTAGCATTCAGAATGAGTTACTAAGTTTGCTTGCCACTGCAATTAGGTCTGAAATTTGAAGACGTCGCTGGTGCCTGTATATGACCACCCAACAAGGACGGACTCTCCCTCATCATCCCAATGCAAGATGTCAAGAAATTACCTGTTGGTTTGGTTGATTTTGCTGTAGTTTTACGCCTAGGCGCCATGGTGGTCTCCAGATCGAGCAGATGAGTCGACGGGGGAGTGGATCCAGCAGACTCGCCGATGTGTGAGCAGGAGAGTGATCGATGGGGAAGTGGATCGAGCAGAAGACGGATCGATGGGGGAGTGGATCGAGCGGATTTGCCGATGTGCGAGCAGGAGAGTGGCCGGCGTGGGGAGGGAGCTGTAGCCTGTAGCTCCGATTTACCTGGGGACGTCGTGGGGAATGGGGAATGTGTTCGTCTAAGTTCTAACTGCAGGTTTTGTTCCATATAAACAGACGAACGTACTGAATAACTATTGTCTGCTTTGCTATGTTGTCACTAAGTGTCATGTAGCGTAGTGGTATGCCTTGGTTACTAGAGACTATAGATGCTAGGTTCGAATCCTTGCTTTGATATAGTTTTTGCCCTTTTGCATTATTTTGCCAATTTAAAACATGTAAACAAAATTTTGTATGTTTCATTGAATTTTTTTATATCAATCCTTTTTTGCATTATTTTGCCAATTTAAAACATGTAAACAAAATGGTACACCTTACTCTAGTCTTTACTCGGCATCGCTATCATCATCATCCTCCTCGACAAGAATTGTTGGACTTTCATCATCACTAACATATTGCCATATAGTTTCATCTTCATCATCGCTTGTCACGTCTCCTTGCACATTGTCTTGCCTTGGTTTACGAAACTCGTCAACTAAACTTGTATCGACGTGGTGACAATCTTCACTATCCAGTACTTCATCATTCAAATTGCCTTCATTCACTTCTACATGAAAACCTGCACATGTTTCATCTTGGTATGATAGTCCCAAGCCCATGGGTGTTTCCTCATTTTCATTTTCAGTGACATTCCATAAGTGCCTATGTGTAAACTTTTGAACAATTCTCCAGCTTTCACAATGTTTAGTGTCATCCAAGTAAAATACTTTTGTTGCTTGTGTTGATAGAATAAAAGGATCATCCTTGTACCAACAACTACCATGGTTGATGCTTCTAAAATATCCATCATCTTTCATTCTAACCTTCTTGCTATAAGTGTCAAACCAGTCACAACGAAATAGAACCACTGTGCGACATTTGGACATATCTGAGTTATAACGCAACTCAATTATTTCTTTCAATCGACCATAAAATTCGATATTTTCGTCACCATGGCAACCCTCACACATGACTCCACTATTTTGTGTTCTTCTATTTATTTCACGGTCGATAGTGTGATATCGAACCCCATCGACAAGACATGCTGAAAATATTCGAACCCGAAGGTCCGGTTCACATGACAATGCAAATAGGTCATCACTAATGTCTTCTCCATCCACGTAACGTAGTTTTGCAATCTAAACAATAGAATAATAATATGGTGAAAATCAACACAAATTATATTTTTTAATAAATATTATATTGGCATAAAACTTACATGCTTCTTAAACCAGAAAGAAAATTGCTTATCATGGGATTTTTGAACATAAGGAGATCCTTGATCCGCTAACTCTTCCTTGTATATCCTGTAATTATGAAACATAGTTAATTCGAACATCGAATCTAATAATTAGCAAGTCACACAAATAAATTAGAATTATATCAGGGTGTTATACTTCAAATATTGCTCAACCTCCGGACAATTGTTTAGCACAAACCAAACCATTCTGTCATAATTATCTTCAAAATATGTAAGCCTTGGTGCTCCAAGTAGACTCCATGCTGGAACACAGAAAAATCACCTTTTCTCAAATCAACACGCTCTTTGTTCCTTCCTTCACGATTGTGTCGTGTGTCAATATCATGAAAGTACCTTGAGCATGCTGTCAAACACTCATTAGCGACATATGCTTCTGCAATGGATCCTTCAGGTCTTACCATGTTCCTCACAAACCGTTTCAATGTCAACAATCGTCTTTCTACTGGGTACATCCATCCATATTGTACTGGGCCTCTAAGGATTGCCTCATCAGGCAAATGAACAGCTAGGTGTAGCATTACATCAAAGAAAGCAGGAGGAAATATTTTCTCAAGTTTGCACAAAATGACTGGGATTTTAGCTTTCATTGTATGCAAAACATCTAACTTTAGAGTCTTAGCACATAATTGTTGAAAGAATTGACCTAATTCGGCAATTTATTCATATATATCCCTATGCATAATTCCTCGGATAGCAACAGGTAAAATTCTTTGGAGTAGGATATGACAGTCATGAGTTTTCAATCCTTGAAGGTTACATCCATCACTAGTAATAGATTTTGCTAAGTTAGAAGCATACCCATCAGGAAATTTTACTCTTCTCAAGAAGTCACAAAAAACTAACTTTTGACTCCTATTCATTACATAGGGGGCATGAGGAACAGTGTAGGAATTTCCATCACGCTTCAAATGCAAATGTTTCCTTATGCTCATTTCTTCCATGTCAAGCCTAGCATTAATAGTGTCCTTTGTCTTCCCAATAATGCCAAGAAATGTACCAATAATGGACTCACAAATATTCTTTTCAATGTGCATCACATCAAGGTTATGGCGTAGCTTCAAATTTGACCAATAAGGCAAATCCCATAATGATGATCTTTGTTTCCAACATTGACCATCTACTTCTCGCTTTCTCTTTTTACTTTGAGGGTGTTGTCCCGGCCTAATATCCTTGACCCTCTCCAACTGCTGCATCAACTCGTCTGTACTAAATTCCTCTGGTTTTTCAAGATGGTCCTCCTTACCATCAAACCATTTCTTTGTCCTCCATATATGGTCCCCTGGAAGGAAATGTCGATGGCCAATATAGCATATCTTATTTTTTATTCTTCTAGAGCATGGATTTTTGTCACAATGCACACAAGCATAATAACCTTTAGCGACTCGACCTGACAATGTACTCAAAGCTGGGTAATCATGAATGCACCATATAACAACAGCATGTAGATCAAAATCTTTTCCTGTCAACGCATCAAAAGTAGAGACACCTTTCCAAAGCTCTTGCAACTCTTCAATGAGTGGCTCCAAAAAAACATCTAAATCCTTTCCTGGACATGATGGACCAGGAATAGTAGTCCCATCATGAAGTTGGATTGGTCCACACACTCCCATGGAGGAAAGTTGTAAGGAATAATAAATATAGGCCACATGTTGTATGAAGAGTTCATTTTGCCAAATGGATTGAAACCATCCGTAGCAAGACCAAGTCTAATGTTCCTTCCATCTTTTGCAAACCACTCATATTTTCTATCAAAATCTTTCCATGCCTCACCATCAGCTGGATGGCTTAGTTCATTCTCCACTGCCTTCCTCTTCAATAAATGCCATTGTGTCTCCTCTGATATTTTTTTGGAAGCAAAGAACCTTTTCAACCTTGGAATAATTGGAAAATGTCGTAGTACTTTCTCAGGAATATGTTTTTTTCCATCTGAACTATCTTTCCATCTTGATGCACCACAAACCAGACATTCATCATGTTTTGCATATTCCTTTCGAAATAGAACACGATTGTTTGGGCACACATGGATTGAGTCATATCCAAGTCCTAACGCATTAATAACATTCTTTGCTTCATGGTAAGATGCAGGAAGAGAGCAATCTGGGAATGCTACTGATAATAGTTTTAGTATTGCAGTGAATGCAACGCTGCTGATTCAATAAAATGACTTGATATGAAGTAACTTCACCAAAAAAGAAAAACGTGTGTAAGGTGCTCCAGGGTAAAGTTCATGCTTCATTTCTTCTAATAAAGCTGCAAACATAGATTTCCCTCTACTTTGGTCATTAGTTGGGTACAACTCCCGAATCATATCATGAATTCTATTATCAGGCTCATCTTCTTCATTCTCGTTCATACTGTCATCCTCATTGATACCAATATATTCATCTACATGATCATAATTTTCATTAATTTCAGCCTCAAATGGTTCTCCATGATGTACCCATCTAGTGTATGTGCTAGTCATCCCATGAATTAGTAAATGATCATACACCTCCCCCTTATGTTGATGAACTCGATTCAGACACCTTCGACATGGACATAGTACCTCCTCATTCTTATCAAATCTTTGTGAAACCAAATTCATGAACTCTTTGACCCCATCCAAATGTGCATCGCTAAATAGTCTGTCTTTGATCCAAGATCTATCCATCTGCAGAACATTGAAATAAAATATAACATAGTAAATTACTAGTGCTGAAAAAATTTAAAACTCATTCGACATTCCAAAGTTTTTATTTTAAAAAATGTTTAATGCCTAAAATAGAGTTATTAAGTTATGATTTTCTAAAGTTATTTAATGCCTAAAATAGAGTTATTCATGTGAATAATTTTAAAACAAGTTTCATGGTTAGACAAAGGTACTAAGTAATAAACAGTATTTAAACAAAATTAATGCCTCTGTAATAAATCAATTTGGAGTCATGGATGAATTTCTAAAGGTTTTATGTGTTTAATACTTAATTAATTAAGAGATGAATTTCATCATGGGTTTCATGCTAAAACAGTATTGCTGAGTGATTAATAATATTTAAATATAATTATAGGAACTGGAATGGATCAATTTAGACTTAAAATGAATTAAATACGGATTAAACAAGTTGCTGGATTTATTTTTATACTAAAAACCTATTTCTTTATTAATTTCTGAATATCCTAAGTGTTCTGGACCGAGGACGCTAATATCAGAGAGCCCAGGGTTAAACATATAAAACTCTACCAGACTCAGACTACTCTCCGCGAGGACAGCGGTTTATTTTATAAAAGCGCAGGGACTCTTTTGAAAAGCTGTAACCGCGAAGGGGTATCGTATGTTTTGAGTCGTCCGATCGGCAATACACGGCTCGGATTAGAATCCTACGCTCTCGAACCGGTACGCAGCAGGAACCCTTGGATCTACAATCAAGGGCAGGGATTTAAAGAAGTCGAGATCCCCCTGGATCCACCCGATCCACGACACACGGCCACGATTCATTGAGACGAAAGGAACGCCAAATCAAATCGTGGCCACCCATATCTAAATCCGTCGCTCAGGATTGATTTCGTCTAGATCTAATCCTAGTCGTTTGCTATGGGATCAACGGCCATCGACCCGTCATCTACCTCACGCCTGCAGCCGAGCTCCCCACGACGGCGTTGTAGTTCACCGATGCGCAGATCCGGCGAGCTAGCGCGCCCTACCCATAACCGATTCATCCTAGGCCTATAGCAGTGTGTAACGAACTCGTAGTAGTCACGTACCAGCGTTGATCATGTATATAGCAGGCTGGCCACGGCAGCAGGCGGATCCGCAGCGAAGTTCGACCCCCGGCGAGAAATTCTGGTCGCCCAGACCACCGGGTGAGCACGGAGAGAGTACCACGAGTACTGGTGCGGTCCAATAGAACTTCAGGGCTGGTAACGCGGAGATATCCCAGGCGCGGCGGCTGGGTCTCCACACGGCGGCAACGTTCTGCTTAATCCCTCTACTCCCCACGGTAGCGCAAGAAGATGAGAAGAGAGAGGAGGGTGGTGCCCAGCTTTATACTCCGAAGTCGCGAGTCCAAGGAGGATGGGATCTAGGAAATCGCGTGGAGCCTGCGGAGTTTGTTGCGGTGGAAATCTGTTACGAGGATAGCGGTGAGCCGGTGAGCGTGCTTTGGTGAGGAAGGTGATCCTGACGACCTGTGTAACACCCGGATTTTAGGGGTCCAAAACCCGGGGTTAACATAAACACCAGGTATGCTGGGACCAAGTCTCATACATATGATGTATAGTGGCACAGGATCGAATGTCACATCTTTATATATAACAGGAGTTCTATACAAAATAAATAATTACATTATAAGGAGACAACGGTCCAGCAACCCGAAGTTGACTGGGAGACGACGGCCTAGACCACTCACGAACTCATCACAGCATCCTCCATGAGCATCATCCTGCAGTACCTGGTCTTGACCTGTGGTGTATGTGAGACAGCAAGAGTGAGCTCACATACGTTCATCGCTCAACAAGTTGTGGGGAATAATGTGCATGAACTCGCCAAAGGTGGGAGCTCACGTGAAGTGTAAGGCTTACCAAAGAAGATGGTTAGAGCTGAGCATTGCTTTTAAAGTTGGTCAAAATTTTATTAGCAGTTACTAAGTATAAGTAAATACCAAACCCAATTAAGTAATAAAACAAAAGTAACCACATCACCTGCAATGCAATGCATATGACAAATTGAATTTAGTTCCATAAATTAATCATGTGAGGGTCCGAGCTGCTCATGACCGTGAGCACGGCTAGTATACCAGTTTTACACTCTGCAGAGGTTGCGCATCTTTACCCACAAGCCGTGTTACCCATCTGCCAAGGGGTCATGAATCCCATACACCTCTACCAAGGAAGCGAGGCAGGGTAACACTACGAGGCCTTTACAAAGTTCCACTAGCTTCCGAAAACCCGCTACAGTTTATAGGAAGATCCAGTGCAGGAATCCCTTGCAGGACCGCCATCGCAGCAAAATCCTCCCGAGGGCCTCTCTACACTGACCTCTCCCCTACTGCCCTTGCCCCTTTCGGGTAAGGTAGTCTTCCACTAGCTTTCCTAATTAATCAGCCAAGGGCATCCCATACTACCCTTGTGGTAGCACTGTTTTCCCGGGTGGTCGCTCCATGTTCCAATTAACATAATGATCTTAACATGAACAATAAATAACAACTGATAACAAAAGTGTAACCATGAATAGTGTATCTCCATACCCAAAACCACATATAGCACTAGCAAGTACTACCCAGAAAGTTCAGTGGTAAACAAGGTATAAAGATAGACAAACTAGGGTAACCTATTGGGTCCCATCAAAATTAACCTATGCAGATCATTATGATTAATCAGAACATGGCTGGGTAAAAAGAAATGATCAAGGGCACAACTTGCCTGGGCCTTGAGAATCCAGGTACCAGGATGATCTTCAGGTGACTCGTGACCTCACTGCTAGTCGTAGCAATTCAAACATACATGGTATAGGCAAAATTAACATTACACCAAACATAAGAACAAAATACACATTAATACTCTACATATTAAAATAAGATCATAGGAACAGGAATCATTAATTTTGGAGTTATAGATTTTAAGTTATGAATTTTCAAAGGTTTAATGTGATTAAGATATGATTAAATGATAAATAAATTTTCTGACAGAGTTCATGTCAAAACAGAGACACTAAATGATGAAGAATATTATTACAAAATTTTAGAAACTGGAATGGTTCCATTTGGAGCTAAAATGAATTTTCTATGAATTATCTAAGTTCTAGCAATTATTTTCATATTAAAAATCTATTTTCTATTTTATTTATTCAATTTAAACGAGTTCTGGACTGGGCCTTATTTATAAGAAACTGCAGGGGGCACGGGGTAAGTTTCCCTAAGACACAGCAAACCTACCCGAGGGGACGGCGGGTTCTTTTCTTAAAAGGTCGGGGTTTCTTTTGCATAATGTCATGGCCGAAAGGGTAAGATCTATTATGAGCCGTCCGATCCGTTATCAACGGCCCAGATTATAACCCGAGCCCCGCGAACCGGTACGCGACCGTAACCGCCGGATGGAAGATCTACGGTGCAGATTTTAAATACTCCAAGTCTACTTCTATCCGCACATCGCCCGATCTACGGTCCAGATCTCACAGGGCGAATCGGTACGCCGTGATCTAATCGTAGCCGTTCACCGCCGAATCGACGGCCCACAGCTCACGTCTTCCTCCCCTATCCCCCCCGGCCGAGCGGACGGCGGCGCCGCCCACGGACGCGGTGAAGCCCGCCGGTGAGGATTCAATCGGCCAATCCCGAGCTCCAATCTCCAATTAAACTGAGCTACACGACGAGGAGGACGAGCCGAGCACAGAGGAGAACTCCTTACCGACGATGGCGACGCAGAGGACGCTCCCCACGCAGCGCAGCGGGCCCGCCGCGGAGCAACACACCGGTGAGCGATTACGCGGTCACGGCGACGCCGATGACAAAATTGGTGGCCGTCGAAGCTTCCAGGGTGCGCGGCGCAGCGGCTGGATGCTTCACGGTGCACGATTCAACGTCTTCACGCCGGTCCACGGCGGCGGCGCTCGGTTTCTCCCTTTTCTCTTCGCCGTCGGTGCGATGCAAGCGTGGAAGTCACAGGGCGTCGGGTCCAACTTTTATACACAGAGAGACCGAGCCCTGGTCGATTACCGTAGAGTCTGTTGAGGCCAATCAGCGAGAACTCCGGCGGCGTCTGTTGCGGGCGGCGCGGAGGCTGTTGCGAGGAGGAAGGAAAACCTGACGCATGGGCCCCACACGACAGAGACACGACGAACGAGTCCGCGCGGAGGGGGGGTGAGTCTGAGCAACGGGGCCCGCGGACCAGAGGAGGAGAGGGATGGAGCGAGCGCGCGTGAGATGAGAGGCTGCCCGCGTGGACCCAAGCGTCAGCGACTCAGTAAAGGATGCGAGCGCGAGAGGCTGCACGTGGGACCCACATGTCGGCGCCGGGTTGAGAATGGGCTGCGCGCAGTGAGGCATGTGGAGTTGGGCCAAATTGTGGAGTCGCCGGCCCAACAGCAGGTTTTCTCTTTTTCTTTTTTTTATTTTCTATTTCTTTTCTTCATTTTCAAATCCAATTTGAATTCAAACTTAAATTCAAATCTCTATGGCTCATTATTTCAATTTATTTTTGTGAAGTTAGGGATATTAATTCTGAATATACTTGTTTATATATATTATTTATATTTTTGTTTTATACCCCTTCTCTTTCTCTCATTTTCTATTTTCTATTCCAAATTCAAATTTAATTTTAACTATTCAAAATCCAATTCACATTTTACTTTGAATTTCAGGTTCCTAAAATCAAATATAATCCTGAAGGAAATTTAGACTTTACTATTTGGATCACTTATTTATTTTTAATAAGTAGATAGCCTTTCTTTTTCTTTTCTATTTCTAGTTCAAATCCAAATTTATATTTTTATTTTAGTTTTCAGATTTTTCAAATGTATCAATTGAAACCCAAAGGTGAATATAAACCATACTTATTTTAATATCACTAACTTAAGTTTTTATTCTCCTTTCTATTTATTTCATGAGATGTATAAATGGTTTTTCTTAAAAGAAAAATTCTTTTCCCATCATTTTCTTTATTTCCCAAGTTCCAAAACATTATGCTATTTTGTTCAAGTTTCTTCTACCAATCCCAAATTCAGATTTTGGGTGTTACAAATCCTACCCCCCTTAAAAATAATCTCGTCCCCGAGATTTGTAAGAAAAAGGATGCATACTCATATGCACAAACAAAGAGATCTCAGCATGAGGTATAATTCTTTAACAAAACATTGGGTCAATAGACCTTTATTATTTCTTCTAAAATATTATCATGTTACTAACTAAAGTAACACCTAGATCTTACAAATCATCATAATTTATATCTATGTAGCTTGGTGAAGCTGGTGGTGGTGGGGGTTGTTGTTGTTGTCTTTCCAACCGTGCTTGCCTTATTTCTTGGCGGGCCTGACGTATTTCCTCGCGTTGTTGTCTTATCTGATTCTGCATCTCGGTCACCATGTCTGTTAACTGTTGTATTACCAGTCTTTGGGTAGCAACCACTTGATCGATTTCAACAGGTGGAGGATTTGGGGGATTCATTTCTGTTTGCTGTTACGTGGTAATCTTTTCCTTTCCTGGTATTGACCATGAAAGTTAGAAGCATATGGTATTAGTTTGCAAAGGAATTTATTCAATAAGCGGAATGAATAAGCTAGTAGTTGGTTATAATCTAAAGATTCTTTAGTAGGACTTAATCTCTGTTTTATGTCTAGATTGGGGTAACCAATCAGATAAGGTGAATATCCAAGGGTAAGATAGAATCTGTCAAGATGAGAGATATACATGGGTGAGATAGACTACAAGATGTAGGTTAAAAGTTTGTTTGTTATTAGGTGGGAATAGAAAGGTCATACTATTCATTATGGCACTATGGGTTGGGTTAGCTCAGGGTTGAATTGATCCAATGTGCTAAGATAAGTTAATACATAGCTAGTGGGGTCTAATCTCTTCTACTAGTGTCATTAATCTGTTTAAGTGAACCACATTAAGTTAGATAACATTAGACCACACTGGGTCAGGTCACATTAGGTAAGATAAGATCTAGATTAAATTGGATATGACTAGATTAGACTAGTTTAGGTTAGATAGATCTACTAGGGTAGGATAAATATTATTAGGATATGTTAGAATCTTTAGATTTATTAGGACCAGATAAAATCTTTTTAAGGTAAGATAAATCTATTAAGGTAATAGAATATCCTTTAAGATAAGATGGATCTATTACACAAGATTGAATCTAGGTTAGATTGGTATGACTAGTTTGACTAATAAGATCTAATTAAGTTGCACTAGATCATGGTTGTTTAATCTAGGGTGGATAAGTATGCTCATTAGGATAAGATGAATCCATAGGGATAAGGTAGAATCTTTTGAGGTCAGTTAGGATAGGATAGAATCTTTTCAAGATAAGATGAGTATCTTTTAAGATGAGATGGATCTATTAAGATAAGGGAGAATCTTTTAAGATAAGATGAATTGGTTAGAATAAGATCTTTTAGGATCAGATAAATCTCTTAAGCTAGATATGTTCCAATGGGGACAGTCTAGGTTGTCTAGTTACTTTATAAATATATTTTATACCTATGTGTATATACAGATGCAATTGTGGACATTACTCCACAACCCATCACACTCAATCAAAGATCCAAATCAGACAGGTATCATAAGAACAAATATTCAAATATATAAACACTTATAAAAATAGTTTTGTTTTTGTTCCTAGGATTAGGTCTCCTATTTCTAAAGGTCACTTTAGGTACAGGATTTCAAAGTGTGAAATCCACATTTGTCTTAGAAAGAGAAGGTAAGAATAATCAGAGTAAGCGGAAAATAAATGAGAAAAGATCGAGATAAGTTTAGATAAGAATCAGAGTAGTAGAGGTAAGTAAATATTGGTTGTCCAGTTCTATCTAGGTTTCGTCCTACAGTCAACATTGCTCTGATACCACTTCTGTAACACCCGGATTTTAGGGGTCCAAAACCCGGGGTTAACATAAACACCAGGTATGCTGGGACCAAGTCTCATACATATGATGTATAGTGGCACAGGATCGAATGTCACATCTTTATATATAACAGGAGTTCTATACAAAATAAATAATTACATTATAAGGAGACAACGGTCCAGCAACCCGAAGTTGACTGGGAGACGACGGCCTAGACCACTCACGAACTCATCACAGCATCCTCCATGAGCATCATCCTGCAGTACCTGGTCTTGACCTGTGGTGTATGTGAGACAGCAAGAGTGAGCTCACATACGTTCATCGCTCAACAAGTTGTGGGGAATAATGTGCATGAACTCGCCAAAGGTGGGAGCTCACGTGAAGTGTAAGGCTTACCAAAGAAGATGGTTAGAGCTGAGCATTGCTTTTAAAGTTGGTCAAAATTTTATTAGCAGTTACTAAGTATAAGTAAATACCAAACCCAATTAAGTAATAAAACAAAAGTAACCACATCACCTGCAATGCAATGCATATGACAAATTGAATTTAGTTCCATAAATTAATCATGTGAGGGTCCGAGCTGCTCATGACCGTGAGCACGGCTAGTATACCAGTTTTACACTCTGCAGAGGTTGCGCATCTTTACCCACAAGCCGTGTTACCCATCTGCCAAGGGGTCATGAATCCCATACACCTCTACCAAGGAAGCGAGGCAGGGTAACACTACGAGGCCTTTACAAAGTTCCACTAGCTTCCGAAAACCCGCTACAGTTTATAGGAAGATCCAGTGCAGGAATCCCTTGCAGGACCGCCATCGCAGCAAAATCCTCCCGAGGGCCTCTCTACACTGACCTCTCCCCTACTGCCCTTGCCCCTTTCGGGTAAGGTAGTCTTCCACTAGCTTTCCTAATTAATCAGCCAAGGGCATCCCATACTACCCTTGTGGTAGCACTGTTTTCCCGGGTGGTCGCTCCATGTTCCAATTAACATAATGATCTTAACATGAACAATAAATAACAACTGATAACAAAAGTGTAACCATGAATAGTGTATCTCCATACCCAAAACCACATATAGCACTAGCAAGTACTACCCAGAAAGTTCAGTGGTAAACAAGGTATAAAGATAGACAAACTAGGGTAACCTATTGGGTCCCATCAAAATTAACCTATGCAGATCATTATGATTAATCAGAACATGGCTGGGTAAAAAGAAATGATCAAGGGCACAACTTGCCTGGGCCTTGAGAATCCAGGTACCAGGATGATCTTCAGGTGACTCGTGACCTCACTGCTAGTCGTAGCAATTCAAACATACATGGTATAGGCAAAATTAACATTACACCAAACATAAGAACAAAATACACATTAATACTCTACATATTAAAATAAGATCATAGGAACAGGAATCATTAATTTTGGAGTTATAGATTTTAAGTTATGAATTTTCAAAGGTTTAATGTGATTAAGATATGATTAAATGATAAATAAATTTTCTGACAGAGTTCATGTCAAAACAGAGACACTAAATGATGAAGAATATTATTACAAAATTTTAGAAACTGGAATGGTTCCATTTGGAGCTAAAATGAATTTTCTATGAATTATCTAAGTTCTAGCAATTATTTTCATATTAAAAATCTATTTTCTATTTTATTTATTCAATTTAAACGAGTTCTGGACTGGGCCTTATTTATAAGAAACTGCAGGGGGCACGGGGTAAGTTTCCCTAAGACACAGCAAACCTACCCGAGGGGACGGCGGGTTCTTTTCTTAAAAGGTCGGGGTTTCTTTTGCATAATGTCATGGCCGAAAGGGTAAGATCTATTATGAGCCGTCCGATCCGTTATCAACGGCCCAGATTATAACCCGAGCCCCGCGAACCGGTACGCGACCGTAACCGCCGGATGGAAGATCTACGGTGCAGATTTTAAATACTCCAAGTCTACTTCTATCCGCACATCGCCCGATCTACGGTCCAGATCTCACAGGGCGAATCGGTACGCCGTGATCTAATCGTAGCCGTTCACCGCCGAATCGACGGCCCACAGCTCACGTCTTCCTCCCCTATCCCCCCCGGCCGAGCGGACGGCGGCGCCGCCCACGGACGCGGTGAAGCCCGCCGGTGAGGATTCAATCGGCCAATCCCGAGCTCCAATCTCCAATTAAACTGAGCTACACGACGAGGAGGACGAGCCGAGCACAGAGGAGAACTCCTTACCGACGATGGCGACGCAGAGGACGCTCCCCACGCAGCGCAGCGGGCCCGCCGCGGAGCAACACACCGGTGAGCGATTACGCGGTCACGGCGACGCCGATGACAAAATTGGTGGCCGTCGAAGCTTCCAGGGTGCGCGGCGCAGCGGCTGGATGCTTCACGGTGCACGATTCAACGTCTTCACGCCGGTCCACGGCGGCGGCGCTCGGTTTCTCCCTTTTCTCTTCGCCGTCGGTGCGATGCAAGCGTGGAAGTCACAGGGCGTCGGGTCCAACTTTTATACACAGAGAGACCGAGCCCTGGTCGATTACCGTAGAGTCTGTTGAGGCCAATCAGCGAGAACTCCGGCGGCGTCTGTTGCGGGCGGCGCGGAGGCTGTTGCGAGGAGGAAGGAAAACCTGACGCATGGGCCCCACACGACAGAGACACGACGAACGAGTCCGCGCGGAGGGGGGGTGAGTCTGAGCAACGGGGCCCGCGGACCAGAGGAGGAGAGGGATGGAGCGAGCGCGCGTGAGATGAGAGGCTGCCCGCGTGGACCCAAGCGTCAGCGACTCAGTAAAGGATGCGAGCGCGAGAGGCTGCACGTGGGACCCACATGTCGGCGCCGGGTTGAGAATGGGCTGCGCGCAGTGAGGCATGTGGAGTTGGGCCAAATTGTGGAGTCGCCGGCCCAACAGCAGGTTTTCTCTTTTTCTTTTTTTTATTTTCTATTTCTTTTCTTCATTTTCAAATCCAATTTGAATTCAAACTTAAATTCAAATCTCTATGGCTCATTATTTCAATTTATTTTTGTGAAGTTAGGGATATTAATTCTGAATATACTTGTTTATATATATTATTTATATTTTTGTTTTATACCCCTTCTCTTTCTCTCATTTTCTATTTTCTATTCCAAATTCAAATTTAATTTTAACTATTCAAAATCCAATTCACATTTTACTTTGAATTTCAGGTTCCTAAAATCAAATATAATCCTGAAGGAAATTTAGACTTTACTATTTGGATCACTTATTTATTTTTAATAAGTAGATAGCCTTTCTTTTTCTTTTCTATTTCTAGTTCAAATCCAAATTTATATTTTTATTTTAGTTTTCAGATTTTTCAAATGTATCAATTGAAACCCAAAGGTGAATATAAACCATACTTATTTTAATATCACTAACTTAAGTTTTTATTCTCCTTTCTATTTATTTCATGAGATGTATAAATGGTTTTTCTTAAAAGAAAAATTCTTTTCCCATCATTTTCTTTATTTCCCAAGTTCCAAAACATTATGCTATTTTGTTCAAGTTTCTTCTACCAATCCCAAATTCAGATTTTGGGTGTTACAACCTGGGCCCATGGGTCATTGGCGATCAGTGGCGCAGTGCATCCACGCACAGGAGGCGGAGGGGGTGCCAGGTGAAGTGGGCTTTTGGGCCGCGATGAGGAGGAATTGGCCCATGCGCATGTGAGTCATCTCTTCCCTTTTTCTTTTATGTTTTCTAGTTTCACTTCATATTATTTATAAATTTAAATCTAGTTTCAAAATTTCAAACTTAAAGTGATTATACAAACCAAAATAGTTCAGCATGAAATGCATATTTATTTATTTATTTATTTATTTGTTATTTGCATAATTGAATGCCATTAGTTGAGTATGCAAAGAGAAATAAAAAGGAATTCAAGGAATCCCCAAAACATCCACATATAAATTTACTTATTTATTTATTTTATTTTATTTCTCCTATCAATTTTGGGCTTTACAATTTCATATTCAAACTTATTTCATAATCATTTTGATTTATTTCATTATATGTAGTGGCGTCTACATTTTTGCTTTTTAGGAAATTCACATGAGAATTATGACGACCAACATTGTCATGAAATAGTGACACTACCTAATTGTCATAAGATTGAAAGAGTGTTCGTCACAAATGTGACACTTTCATATTTATGACGATTTTGCATTGGTCTTAATGACAAAGTTTTACTTTTCATCACTAAAGTCAATCATCCCCTACAAAACGTCATAAGTAGGAGAGGCTTATGACATTTTGATCTATTGTCACAAGGTATTCGTCATAGAAGGCTATATGTGTTGTAGTGAGTGCCAGTGCCTAGGTTCCTTCTTCTCCCCCCCCCCTCGAGCTTTGTTCTTGCCGAGAGAGAGTTGGCCATATCGGGCGTCTGGCGCATCGCATCTCGTAACCGGAGTTGGTCGGGGGTGCTCCTGCACGGGGCTAGCCCTGCTCGTGCGACTGCTCCCTGCATGGCGGTCGCCCCTGCGTCGGACACCACACCACCTGTGCTGGAGGCCATGAGATTCTTCGTCGGGGTTTCATCTACACCACATGTTGCCTTGCCCGTGGTCTAGCCCTTCGGCGTCGCGAGTTCTGGTGTGTTCCTTTCCCACCTGTTCGCATTACTCTCTGCCTCGTGTAGTGGTTGTCGAAGAGGGAAGCGATGCTCGGGAATGTCGGTTTAGCGGACTCACCGGCACTGCTCCACCATGGGGCGATGGTGCCGCCGCCACTGTTCATTTGCCAAGCCGAACCGGCGTTCGTGCAGGAGTGCAGGCACGGCGCCGCGGGTGGGGGAAATCAGGCTGTCGGGTCAGGAGCGAGCGCTGGTAATGGTGAGAAAGTGGGTATAGCGCGGTCGGCTGGAACTGGTATCGTGAGGTTGAAGACGCCGTGATAGCCATTGATCATAGGATTGACGGCTAAAATTTAGTCTGGTGCATCCGTTCATCGGGGATCCGATCCGGTCCATAGATCATATTCTACTGGGCGATGGATTCGATCTTGGAGCAGTAGGCTGGTAGCCGTTGGATTGTGAGTAAACAGCTAGGATAAGAATAGGGCTGGGTCGTATCGTTGTCGTCGATCTGTGTTCGTACGGCCAGGATTTGTGGCATTATACCTCCTTCGCCCCATTAAACGACAACCGTAGATCGCTGATCCCAGGGCCGCAATTGTGTACCCCTTCGACTTCTAATCTCAACCATAGATCTCTCATCAGATGGCCGTGGTGATCACACGACGTGCAGTTGTGGTGCTTTTAGTAAAGAGACCCCTTGGTTTTCTGAAATAAGCCCGTTGTCCCTCCACAGCGGAAGTATAATACAGTTAGGCCCCTGGTTTTTACAGATTCATCCCTAGAGTTTAATTGAAGCCTGAAATTAATATGGAAATAATATTAAATTGAGATAATTCATACCTAATTCATTTTAACTCCGAATTGATCCCATCCAGTTGCAATAAATTTATATTAATATTGTTTATCGTCTAGTAACTTTATTTTGTCATGAAACCTGAACTGAAATTGTGTACTTAATTTCTTTTGCACACCACTACTAAATCTTTAGAAATTCATAACTTTTAACCATAACTCTGATTTAACTCGTTCCAGTGGCGTTAGCTTCGTAACAAAATTATCTATACTTTGGTAACCTTATTTTATCATGAGACATGATAATTTATTTGTTTATCCTATGTTAATAGGATTAATCTATGTTTATTGGATTAACTTCTTTAATATTAATATAGTATTATGATCTTATGGTTATAATTTGACTAGATGATCCTTAATCAAATCATGACTTAGATTAAAGTTGAGATAAATTTTTTATAGAATAACCTCTCATATGATTTATACTAACCAATTTATAATATACTTTAATATTTTAATCACATAGATCTTCTATAAAATCATAACTCCTTAATCGTAACCCTGATTTTAGTGATTCTCGAACCCCCCGATCTCGTAGCGACATGTAGATTATTATTATGCAGTTCATTCTTATGTTTGGTGTGATATTAATTTTGCCTATACCATATTTGTTTGTATTGCTACGACTAGCGCGAGGTTACAAGTCACCTGAAGAGCAAGTTGGTACCTGGAATCTCAAGTCCCAGGCAAGTTGTGCTCTTGATCACTTCTTTTTACTCAGTCATGTTCTGATTAATCATAATGATCTGCATATGTTAATTTTGATGGGACCCAATAGGTTACCCTAGTTTGACTATCTTTATACCTTGTTCACCACTGAATTTTTGGGTAGTACTTGCTATTGCTTTATATGGTTTTGGGTATAGAGATACATATTATTCATGATTATACTTTTATTATCAGTTGTTATTTACTGTTCATGTTAAGATCATTATGTTAATTGGAACATGGAGAACCACCAGGGAAAGCAGTGCTGCCACAAGTGTGGTATGGGACGCCCTTGGTTGACTAATTAAGAAAGCTAGTGGAGGACTACCTTACCCGAAAGGGGCAAGTGTAGTAGGGGAGTGGTCAGTGTAGGGAGGTTCTTGGGTTGATTTTGCTGCGATGGCGATCAGGTAAGGGATCCCTGCATTGGAGTTTCCTATAAACTGTAGCGGGTTTTCTGAAGCTAGTGGAACTTTGTAACGTAGTGTTACCCTGCCTCGCCTCCTCGGTAGAGGTGTATGAGATTGGCCTTATCTTGGCAGATGGGTACATGACTTGTGGGTAAAGATACGTAACCTCTGCAGAGTGTAAAACTGGTATATCAGCCGTGCTCACAGTCATGAGCAGCTCGGACACTCACATGATTAATTTATGGAACTAAATTCAATTTGTCATATGCATTGCATCGCAGGTGTTGTTATTACTTTTGTTCTACTGCTTAATTGGGTTTGGTATTTACTTATACTTAGTAATTGCTAATAAAATTTTGACCAACTTTAAAAGCAATGCTTAGCTTCAACCATCCTCTTTGGTAAGCCTTACACCTCACGTGAGCTCCCACCTTTGGCGAGTTCATACACATTATTCCCTACAACTTATTAAGCTATGAACGTATGTGAGCTCACTCTTGTTGTCTCACACCCCCCACAGGTCAAGAACAGATACCACAGGATGAGGCGCATGGAGGATGCTGTGACGAGTTCATGAGAGGTCTAGGTCGTCGTCTCCCAGTTAAATTTAGGTTGCTGGACCTTTGTCTCCTTATAATATAATTATTTATTTTGTACAAAACTCTTATTATATAGTAAAGTTGTGACATTCGATTCTGTGCCATGATTTATCATATGTGTGAGACTTGGTCCCAGCATACTTGGTGACTATGTTCGCGCCCGGGTCTTGGTGCCCCGAAACCCGGATGTGACATATTCCCTCTTGGAGGGAGTATATTTGGGTAACAACTGGGTTTATTACTAAAATTTGGCCTTACTATTAGTAATAAATATTTGACCAACTAAAAGCAAACTGCTTAACCTTAACTCCACATACAGCTAGTCCACTTTAGCCAAACGGGATATTTATTGAGTACGTTGATGTGTACTCACCCTTGCTTTAAAAACCACCCCACCTTAGGTTGTCCCCACTGTATTTAGTGCTCAAGAGGAGATGTTGGCAACATGGAGGACTTTGAGGAGTTTCAGGACTACGACGAGTTCTATTTATCTTAGTGGTAAACCCGCAGTGAGCTGTCTGTGAAGGCCTTATTTTTTATGTTTCGTATTCCACACTTTGATAATGTTAATTACTATGTTATAGACTCTGTGGATGTCTTGGACATCTTGATGTAATAAAGTACTTTTCCGCTATTTACTTTGAGCAATGTGTGATGATGTCCAATTATGTACTCGATGTATACTTGAGTTTCTGGTCTTGTCACGTACATGGTTTCTATCTAGTTTACCTTCCAAAACCGGTTGTGACATGAGGCTTTATCCCGCAACCTGCGACCAGAGAGAACGATGGTGGCTCAGCATGTGGAACCATGTGCATAATATGTGTTCGACGAGATGTGTAGGAGGTCTGAAAAAAATGATATAAACTTTATTTTGTTTAGTGTCGTAATACACGAGACCAAATTAAGTGAATAGGAACTTTAACACCATGTTTAACATTTTTTACGTAATTCAAATTATATGTAAAAGATAGAATAAAGATTATAGTTTATAGATTCTATTAACACTGTAGATATATAGTATCGAATTTAGAGAACGTTGTTGGAGATAAAAAATATAGATGATATAATTGTTTAGAGGATGTTGTAAAGAAAAAGAAATATTACTTTAGAGCTAGTTTGAAAATCCTATTTTTCTAAAGTATTTTTATTTTTTTAAAAAAAATAGTTTATTTTTAAAAAAAATATTTTATTTTTTTTTGGTAAAATAGAGTTTCGAAACTAGACTTATAAAGCGTGAAATTTAGGGGACGTTTGAAGACATCTAAAACTACGCATTCGTGACCGCGAACAGTCAGTCTTACTGCCCTAATCCTACGCAGACGATACAAAATTACAAACCCAACAGGCAACAGGCCAATTGACTTCGTTCGCAACAGCGGGACAAAGGGAAGCAACAGCGAGGGAAAACCCCATTCCTCGTCTCTGCTCCTCTCAATCACCATCGCCCCCCTCTCTCTCCGATCACTGCATCTCTTCTCCGCCTGGTCGGCGGTCGGACGGCGCAATGGTGAGGAACTACAGTAGAGGCGCTTTTCTTCCCCACTGTGCCTGAACTGCATTTCTTGCCCGCACGCTTGTTTCTTGGTCCAACTTCGTCCTTCTCTAATCTCTATATACTCTCTCCATACTTTGATTTTTCTTTTTCCAGAAAAGCTCTTCGGTTCTTTCCAGCGCTGGGTGTCAGCAGGTTGCATCTTGTTGCGATCCTGGTGGGGAAAAACTGCAGGGATTTCGCTTTCTTTTATAGTGGGTTGAAGCATTTCAGTTGGGTTGGTTACGCTTTGTTGTTTCTTGGCCCTTCCGCGATCGCAATGCGGTTTTTGTTGAGGTTTGGAAGCCCGCGCCTCTTGCGTTCTTGCTCTCTCAATCCGTGACCATGCGAAATGCAACTTGCCTTCTTGGATTCGGCCTAAGCATTTTGGTATGGGATGGCTCAAAAACCACATTTCTGCGGCCGTCGCTCTTTCTTAGTCACGACTTGGTTTGCCTCGTTGTTCGTGTCTTTTCCGACGTCTTTTCCTGTAACAACTAGATCTGGTTGAAACAAAGCAATCATATTCTCTGAGATCTTTCTTAGGTCTTTCACCCATGTTTTCGAGAATTCCAAGTTTCTAAAGCACGTTCAAACTTTGTATGATATGAAATGAACCCCTAGAGCGTCGTACGAACGTGATAAAAAGTTTTGGATGGTTTGAAATAAGTCTCTAGAGCCATTTGAAATCGATTTTGCTTACAATGAGTTTTTCCTCGAAGCATTATATCAAGAGTTGGTTGAATTTTTTATTTGGCTCCTATTCACCCACCCTCTGATCGCCTGCACGATTCTGGTTTTGATCTAGTTTGTGTTCTGTATTGATGATTGCTTGATCCTGTTAATGATAGGAAATTGGAAGCACCTTCGAATCAATCTCACAGCCCTAAAACTGCAGTTGTTTAGCAATTCAGTGCTTAGGTTTGCTTTCTTGAATGTTCCATCATGTTAATGGCCAGTAATGGCAAGTGAATGTTAATTTTATTGTACTCTGTTAGTTGTTACTAGAGCAAGCTCACATCCTTTATTAGGAAACTTCTTAGTAACAGTTTTAGGGCAGGGATAGCAGAGACTCAAAGGGTCACCACAGTCATGTTAACCAATTTGATGTTCCTCCCATAAAATTCTGTTAGTTGACAGTCTCTTTCATATAGACCAAGGTGGGGATAATTGCTATACGAAAATAATGGTGGGACAAAGTTGTTAAGAAAGCTACACTGCTACCATGGCTAGCTATTCTTGTAATTTCATCAATCTATCATCTATGCAATTTAACTTATGAAACCTCTAAAAAGTAAAAACACCATCATTCTTGATAATGGAGTTAGTGCCCATTCATACTAAAAGTCTTCTGCCGATAATCCATGACTGGGCTGGACATGTGAGTTAAGCAACCTTAGTAATTTTGGAAACCAGGACTGTCAACTACTAAACTGTTACTTTATATCTTTTTTTATGTGCAGCCAGTTTAGCACATCTGAATTAAAATAGGTTTATTGTAACGATATGATCGACTTGTTCAAGGGATTTAATTTTGTTGGGCGGTGAAGGGAGCCCTTTTTATTTTCTTGGAAAAAATCACGTGTTTTCACTGGGCTGTATATTTCTTCCTCGCTTAGGATTATTTCTTAAAGATATCTGTGAAAGAATTAGATGAATACGAAGATCTTTGTATTTGACTATGAAATATTTCCCTTTTCATGCAGGACATTAAGGTGTGTGGGGTATGTGGCAGTGGTAGCAACTCTGCTCTTATTGTGAAGTGTGTTCGGTGCAATGATTATGAACACCGGTACTTCTTTATAGTTCTGCCCTGTATAGTTTAGTTTTTTTATTTTATACATCCTAAGCAATAGATGTACATATACATGTGATCATCTGCCCTGAATTTGCGTACTTTTTTTTTTGCCTTTTCAATTGTTTGAAATATTTGTATGTAAGGATTTCTTGAGACCAGCGACCAGTAAGTGATGCAAATGGATTCATTATTTTTTTAAATGAAGCTATTCTCCGACGTGTTATTTCCGTTTAATTACTTTTTTTTGCAATGGATACATTATTTTTTAAATAAAGGTGTAAATTAATTGAACTATGTTCTTGAATGTTTCTGGTTTTATTTAGCTCTCTGAAAGTGTTTCCATTTTCTATTTGAAGTTATTGTATGAAGGTGGTGGCACGAGTATCTCCACAGGAATGGTATTGTGCCGAATGCCAAGAGCATACCAACAGAGGCCCGAAACCTAGTCAAGGTAATATATTTTTCACTGTTCTTGATCACCTGTCTCACTTTCATGATCATCGATAAATTCTACTCTGCTACTCTAACTTCTACAATGATGGTGAAGGTGGGCAAACGGAGCTCCAAAAGCCATGTCATGGTCGTGATATGACGAACGAGAGGAAAACTTCGAAGTTGCACCTCAGTCAAAGCAGCGTAGTGCATCAAATAATAAGTCCCAAATCTCTGAACAGATTTGAAAATGCTAAAGTGAAGTTCATCTCTTCTGAAGAAGTGGCATTATTGAGTAGAGAGAGGCCACCATCTGTTACATCAAGATTTACTTTGTCGCAGCCAAGCAAGGCATCATCTCCTCCAACTACAAAACACTTGTCCAATATGAATTGTGTATCCCCAAGCAGGAGTGATAAAAATGTGCAAGCCCTGAAACGATGTGCTGATGCAAGTCATAGTCAAGCAGAACTCGAGGATAGGTCATATTCTGCTATGCAGCAAAGGCAGGTTCATCCTGCATATCCTGCAAGCATGAAGCAGCCATCCAATATGAAATCAATATCCCCTGATAGGAGAGACATGCAAGTGCAAAACCAGAAACGATATGCTCCTATGCGGGAAAGTCAACCTCATGTGAAACAGTTGTCAAATAGGACTGCCATGCAAGTGCATGCCACCAAACGATCTGCTACTTCAAGTCATGATCAGGCAAATATTGATGACATAAACATGGATTGTGAAGCAAGACCTGGTGGTTCCATGCCTATGATGCATGAATGTAGAACAAGTGAATCAGTAAAAGTAAAAATGGACTCTCTGATTGAACACAAAGCTAGAGAAAAGAAGATAGTGAATGCAGACAAAGGAGAAATTAAATCTCAGACTGAGCTTGAACCTAGGGAAAAGGGGACCTTATGCACTTCAGGTATGTGATTATAGAAATCTATTCTTATTTTGGTTGTTTAATGTTGCGTGACTCAAAAAGAAAAGCACCATGACATGTAAAAAGGATTCAGTTTCGATGTATATACATTTAGTTATGGCCTTGTGGGCCACATTTAGATTTTATTTAGTTTCGATATGACCTGAGGTTTAAGTACACTAAAAGTCGCCGCTACTGTTCATTTCCAATGTACCAATAGATGAAGATATTGGATGCAAATCAGAAATGGGGAGTCTGAACCAGAACAAAGATGTGATTCTCACCATGGTTTCAACTGTGCAGTATTCAAGACGCCCAGCACCTACAAATTGTTGGAGGTGAGTCATGTTTTACCTTCATTATGGAATTTTTCTAGCTTCTGGAATCAGTTAACTAGACATTGTTTCTTAATGATATGGATGTAGCTGGCACTGGCCCAACTGTTTCACATGAATATGTATGGGTAAATTCCCGCGGCTTGTGTTTTCATGGGCAATGCTTCCATAAATTACCAAATTATACTTTTGTGTTTGTCAGGAAATAATTCTAGATATTTCACAATCAGATTTTAACTGCTGGATATATGTGGAAGTTTCTCTGCAAGTAACATTTCCATAAATCCAGGATACAACTCTAAATGTTTTCTGGTCAATTCCTGACAGTTTCCTGATTTGTCCATGGAGTTCCTTGACACAATAATGTATTCAAGCTTGTGCTGTTCTGAGTTGATTATTATATCTCGCTGCTACCTATGCTTTTTCATAAAAGACAAATGGTTCTCTTCTATTGTTGTGGCAGTTGACCCTAATTTCATATATATATTGTTGTATATCCAATGTTTAGCTTTCATTTGCTTTTTAGGGGATGCTTTCATGTCTTCAATGCTGGAGAAAAGCTAAATCTTGGTGAATTTAAAGCCTACTTTCCATCGAAAGTGTCATCCAGAGTTATTGATATTGTCAAGATGATGCCCACTGTTTTACAGCTGGAGTTATTACATCGAATGGATGACTGGCCAAAATCTTTTGAGACTATGCATCCAGTTCATGAAGACATTGGCTTGTTCTTTTTTCCTAATAAACCTGATGGGTAGGGTTTCTGTTGGTTCCGATACACTGATACGGTGATACCAACATATTTTCACAGATATGCTCTGAAACATATTTCAGTGAGTCAGTAACTGCTTTCATATATTCAATGTTATTGTTCCTCACTTGCTTTGTAGGTGTGAAAAGAAACACTCTAATGTATTAGAAGCTTACAACAACTATGTTCTAAGGGCATATATCCATGACATAAAGTTGTTGATATATTCCTCGGAAGTGCTTCCCCCTGATTCTCAGTGTTAGTAGATCTATTCTCTGTTCCCTTTCGCACAAGAAAATAAAGCATATCAAATGCATATTATGATATTCTGATTTCTACCTTGATACAGGGATAGATGGTGAGAATTACTTATGGGGGCTTTTTGTGAGTTCAGAGGGAAAGAGTGGTCCTTCGTGATCTAATTCAACTACTACATGATCTATTTTTCATGGACATGATAGTAAAGGTATATGACCAAGCTGTAAATTATGTTGCCCAAGAAAGATATTCTTTCTTCATTATTGATGCACTCATCTTTCATCATTCTTTGTTTGTCTGATTGGCTTTGATATCCTTGAGGGCTAGTTTGACAACTTCATTTTTTCAAGGGATTCTCATTTTCCAAGGGAAAATGAACTAATTTCCCTTGGAAAAATGGAAATCCCTTGGAAAAATAGGGTTACCAAACTAGCCCTAAGAGTTCATGTAGTCTACTGAGTACTGAGTGATCTTTTTCCCGCCTGCATTGGAAAACGATGCTTTAATAAAATGGAAAGTATAACTACAAGTATGCTCTTTCAAGTACTTTTCAAATCCATTTGATCTCTGTAAAAAGGACTGCCATGATAAAACCTAGTGAGGGTTTTGCATCTGATGCATCATCCCCTTAGATTGCGTGTGAAAAGAATCATGTTAAGATTTTTAAATACTTTTTGCCCTTCACTATTTATTTAGTAATTTTGCTATTTTAAAATTGTCGGCATTATGAGCCTGTGAATTGGCGGTTTAGGGTTACTGATGGCATGTAGGGAAGTTAAATCTCTGCAACCCACTGGACTTGCACTGCCTTATGAGGAAGAATATGTTTTTTTTTCTATTGCTCAACTTCACTTGTAGCAATTCTATATCTTGATAAGGTTGTGAAGCTGATGTCTTCATCTCATTTGGTCAAAATGGTTCTGCCGGTAATCAAATACAGTACAGAGATGGTCAAGTGGATGCTCCGTTACATGTGCAGATGGCATGCATCTTCACACCATGTGCACTCATTACATTTTCTGTACCCATCTGATCCTGACGGAAGCGAGGAAACCTGAGTTCTATGGTTTAGAGCAGTTTGGGAACCCTATTTTTACAAGAGAAATTAGTTCATTTTTCTTTGAGAAAATAGAAATCCCTTGGAAAAATAGAGTTCCCAAACTAGCCAAGGATTCCACCTTGCTAGTCTATAACAGTTCAGATTCCACCTTGCTGGTCTATAACAGTTCATGCTTTAGTTCGGATGCTGAAACTAGCTCCTGTAAAATCAGTCTAACGAACTCTTGCAGCCTGCAGCTTGCCCATGAGAAGTTGAGATATATCCACCGTATGCCACATTGTGTATATTGATTGTCAGATGCTGAAACTGAAGATTGTAGGGTGTGGCGGTGTAAGATGTGTAAAAGCAGTCATGTATGTATGGTTCTAAAGCTGTCTGTATAAATCCAAATCGCAACATGCCAAGATGTGTCTTTGCTGCAGCTCCATTGATAAATCGATGTGAGCTGCAGTCAATTGTGGCTGTTTTTTTTTCATTTTTCCCCTTGTTTCTATTTGTTGGTAGAGGTGAATGAAATGTTCTTGGCTTGTCGGCTCATGTGGTTCGTGTTCGGTGCGGCTTAGCTTTTTTGAATTGATTTTTTCACGAGCCGAGTTGAAATTCTAGCTCGATTCGTCAACTCGCAAGTTAAATGAACTATCACATTTCAGCAAAACAAAATTATATGTATATCATTTATATATTAATTGATGAACATTTTATATGTATATGTGGTGTCTATGACCTATGAGTTAAACTGATGATTGATGAATTATATTTACGTGTTAAATTGGTCTATGTAAATATAATTATGGGTTAAATCTCTATCTCTACTAATTATTAAGTCATTAGTGTAGACTGCCCCGCGCCTACTCTCTGCGCTCGTCTCGTGCCCGCCCCGCATACCCCGTGCTCGCCCCGCGCCAAACCCCCGCGACCGACCTCAAGCTGGTAATGGCAGCCGCATGCCCCGCGCCCGCCCCGCATACCCCACGCACGACCTCAAGCCGGCAATGGCGGCCGCACCCTATTCAAATCTGGCGATACCATGGTTACGCCCGCCTCCCCTTCTCCGGCGCTCGACTACCCCTGCCCTATGGTTACGCCCGCCTCCCTCTCTGTGGCGCTCGACTGCCCCTACCCCGTTCCACATCCATGCACCCTGACCCCAATCCCCGCCTCCCCCTCCGCACCCCGTCCTACAGGTCGCGATGCCTGCGCCTGACCGTGATCCCCCCTGACCACCATCGGTTTCCATCACATGAGGAGCTCGGTGACCCGCGCCCGCTTCTTCACCGGCGACTCGGGGATAGCCACCGCCCCGTCATTCGCCCCCCCCCCCCCCCCCTTCTGTCCTCCTCCCCACCAGCACAGCCGCACAGCCACAGCACATGATGGGGGTCCAGCCAACTCCGTGGCCACCGGACTTGTCGTCTGGCCTGCGGTACGTTCTCCAACCTGTCTGAACGATTCGATCAGCATCATAAAAACAATTCAACAATATTTCACTGCAGAGAAAGAAGAAGAAGAAGAAGAAGAAGAGCTCACCATTTTCGTCAGGTTCAGACAAGCCGGGGATCCTCTCGGCGACCAGGCCCTGGTTGGCCGCCAGACCACGGCCTGCAAACCCAAGCACTGAGGCGACAGCTGCTGTGGAAGCCAACACATGCCTCCCCACCACCACTGCTACACCCTCCTCTTCATGCCCCACTGACAGGGAGGGCCCGCTGAAGCACGTCACAGCCGCAGCCGCCGCCCTGCCCTTGTCGACGGCAGAAGGTTTGGCGAGGAACAGGGAGGAGCTCGGGGAGAGCAGCACTGTCATCTCTACAGGATGGTGTTTCCCCTGCTTGCCTCTCTGGTTGTTCCTGGTGTGGGACGATGGGCTGCTGGAGACTTCTCTTCTGTTCGTTTGCTGGATCCATGCTGCGGAGGCAGTTTTCGACCACAAGACATGGGTGGACAGGATGATCTTCAGAGTTCAGACACGTCTCGCCTACATTGTTTGAGCGCCTCCTCTTGATTTCACTTATTGTTTTTTTAAAAATCCAGATATACTTTTTACTATAAAAATGGAAGTTTGTTTTTGTTTATTTGCAGGAGAAGAAGATGCTCCTATGGTGAATTCTAGAACATGGCAGCCTTTTTTTCTCTCCTCTCTAAAATTCAAGGTATTCATTACTGTTATATACTTATAATGGTTCGTATCTTTGCATCAAGCTGTTGAGTTAGCATTTTACTCTGATTTAACAAACTATACTATTGTTTGAAAACAACTTCCATAATCACATTTTTACCAGCTTCTCAGTTTGTCTATAATAAATGCTTGTTAGTGGAAGACTTATCTGATCTTTGTCGTTGCTGTTTTTTTTCTCTTAATATTCTGCCAAAATCAATGCAGAACTATAAGCGTATGTATAAAGGTGTAAGTTTCCTTGAAGGCGAGGTTGCAAAATCCCTTTCTGAATGTCATTTTATTAGATTCATGTAGTTGCATGACATTGCTAGATAATCTCATTGTTTTTGAAGTATGAGAATTTATGTGCACTACTAGATGTAAAAAGTGAGAATATTTGTGTGCAGGTATCCACGCATAGAAAAGTATGGCATTCAGACATTCTCTCCTCTGAGTCTGGCACAAACTGAAAGTTGTTGTTTCAGACATGTTGTTTCCTATATTACCCAATAAACTGAAACTTGGACTCTTTAATGGTTCATTTGGTCTTCTTGGCTGCCTCTGTCACAATGGTACAATCACCTATTCACCTTGCATCAGTTCAGACCTCACCACATTTAGAGAAACCTTGTAGTAATTTGGACTTTTGTTTGTATCTTGAATAACATGGCTATTTGTTCATGTCTGACTTATTCTCAATGCTTTTCGTGTAAGAGTATCAAACACCATTTCATTTTTCTTGTAAGATGCATGTTGTATGTCGTATAGAAAAATACAATTTGTTACATGTTTTTCATGCCTATTGTTGAAAGAACTGCAATCCAAACATTCAGATGAACATATTTAATTCAGGTATACCAACAATGAAAGGTGTGCAACTATGAGTACATAGTTCTGAAACTTCAATTGTGCCTTCATAGTTCTGAAACTTCAAGTCTGTTGTGATGTTCAAGAGGCCAGGACTGCGATGACATTCACCATAGCAGCTTCTATTGTTGGCCAGACAGTTGGGGTCAAGGGCTGAGTGCAGTTCTAAGGAATCAAGTGACAAAGGGTACTGGTGATTCTTCAACAAATACTGCTATTTCTCTACTACTTATTAAGTTAGCAATAGTAGCCTGCCTTTTTGTGTTCTGCCATTCTGCGATCTCAGCCGTTCATTCTACCGTTCTACAATCTCAGTCGTCCAATCCCGCACACCAGTTTTCAGCCGTTCATTCTACCGTTCTACAATCTCAGCCGTCCAATCCCGCACACCAGTTTTCCGCGCGCAGAAAAAAAAATCAAACCGTGGCTACCTAGGTATCGAACCTTGGATCTATTGAGCAGAATGCCTAGCCTTCCACCCTCTAGCCAACATGACTCATGTTGAATTGTGTACAACTTCAACTAAAACGTCTTTTGTTTTTAACCCACCGTCCACTCTGTATGCTAACTTAGTCTAGAAAAACATTTATAGCTTGGCCCCTGATCTTTCTGGAATTTGGGACGCAGTCCAGGAAATAAAGAAAATAGGGAAAATGAGTTTACAAATTGATTTTTAGTTTAAAAATAATTGCAAAAACCCATTTAATTCATGGAAATTTCATATTAAATCCAAATAAGTTCATTCCAATTTCTATAATTCTATAATATTATTTTTATCACATAATACCTCTGTTTTGTCATGAAAACAACAATAAAATTGATTTCCTAATTAATCCTATATCAAATACATAGAAACTTTGGAAATTCGTAACTTCCCCATTTTAATTTCAAGATTAATTTATTTAATATATTAATATAGTTTTCTAACTTTGTGGTTATACGATGTTTGACCATTAGTCTTGCAAACACACACTTACCTTTTTTTTAAGCAAAAGCGTATGGTGGTACGTGTCCAATGACTAATGATGTACGAGAGAATTTCTTCCGGTATGTGTGAAACGTGCTCTCCAATAATGAGATCATACAAATCGTGATATATATCAAAGTCTGCATGATACTGATGGTTGCAATGTAGTGGTGAAACAGATAGATTCTCATAACGGTATAACACATATTTTGTATATAAGTTATCGTAGTATACTGGTATTATATATTCTCGTTGCAACGCACGGGCATTCAACTATCATGTATAGAAGTCTGCACGGTACTGTTGGTTGCAATGTAGTGATGAAATAGTTAGATTGAAATAACAAAATTTATGTATGGCTAGGAACACAAATTAATTACGAAACATTTTCATATAACAGTATAACACACATTTGTTCATAAGTTATCATGATATTAAATGTTTCCGTTGCAACGCACGGGCACCCACCTATATGTGTTTATGTCTACATCTATGACAGGAAACACATCTACTACATCTCTCTCCAAGCTCATTTGCTACCATTGCACAATGCGTAGTAGTATATAAGTATCACCGATATTCTTGAATTATATTTTTGGATGGAGGTAATATTATTTAAAGAAGAGCTTTGCATGCTATTTCTTTTGTTTGAATAATGCATTATACTTAAATTCCCTTTTTTGCATGTGTGAAATTTTTTCTTCGTAATATTTTTTCCATGGATCAGACTTGTGAGTCATTTTCATAAACCAACGTCAAGCATGAATCCATGTTTCCTACTTCAAACCCCGAACAAACTCCATGAGCAGAGGCATTCGCGTTGTCGTCGCTCATCGATGACGAGAAAAAGCTTGGAGACTGTCAGTTCGACCTCTAAAAGCAGTCTTACGTGCTCGCATGCGCCGCTGTGTACGACAAGCTCCCGCGAAGCCGCCGCTTGGACACGGTCCAGAGCAGCTGCACCGCGTTGTCCATCGTTAAGCAGGGGGCCTCATGGTTGTCGCCAACGTCGACGACTCTCGGGTTGTTCTGGACACCGCATCCGACGACGACGCCATCACGCCGTCCAGCTCATCGTCCACCTGAAGCCCAACCTGCCACGTAAGTCGCTACTGACCGGACATGGATTCTTGTGCGCTGGGACGATGGACGTTGCTGATGTTGTGTGAGTGTCCTCGAATATGATGTATGTAGTGGAATAGCGCATTCGGTGGTGCAACGGCCAGGGGTACTACCTCGCTGATGAGCCCGGGGTGCACTTCGTTTGACAGCCCAACCAAGAGTCATCGGTACTCGTCATGTCGCGTGCGTTCGACGGCTACTATATCGAGGATTGTGGCGTCATCTTGGCGCCGAAGGTGACACAGAGGAGGATCGACAACAGTGACCAGTTCGTCATCCTCGCCACCGTCAGGGTAGCTTTTGTGTCGGCCTGCCTTTAATTCTCTTCGCAAACACATACACACTTACCTTTTTGTTTAAGCAAGAGCATATGGTGGTGCGTGTATGATGACTAACGATGTACGAGGGAATTTTTCCGGCATGTGTGGAACGTGCTCGTGCTCTCCAATGATGAGACCATACAAATCGTGGCATATATCGAAGTCTGCATGATACTGATGGTTGCAATGTAGTGGTGAAATAACTAGATTAAAATAACAAAATTTATGTATGGCTAGGATCACAAATTGATTATGAAACATTTTCTCATAACAATATAACACAGATTTTGTATATAAGTTATCGTAGTATACTGGTATTATATATTCCCGTTGCAATGCACGAGCATCCAACTAGTAACCAATCAAGAATGGACATTGCAGCAATACTGAAGGCAAGGCATGGGACCCTCTTGCAACGAAGATAACATGCTCAATTGCTAGGGGTTCTCTTGCACTAACCCCAAGTATGTGCTTCTGATTCTGTTAAGCGTGTGATTCACACAAACATGTGAAGAGATTATACCTGAACAAGTTTATCTTATAGTGTCATGTAATTGCCTTGTGTGTCCCACAAAACTGAGCTGTCGATGGACGAAAAGTAGAATAAGAGGTGCCACTGTAGCAATATGGTACCACAGTTTGCTGTTTTGAAAATTTGTAAGTCAACTATCCCACGTCTGGAATGATTTAACCTGTGTGCTTTGGACTGATGGCCAAAGTATGCATATGTTGTGTTTGCTGACTTTTTGCCCCCATTGTTTGGATAGCACAGTGATCAGTGATATCGTGCCCCAATGGGATCAACGCAGCCACATTAGAAGGCAGTACATGTATTCGACAGAACATGTGAAGAATGGGTATTGTTTGCAGGACTTCGATAGGCATGCCTAAACTTGCTATGCATTGCCACTTTATTTGGCATGCTTAGAACCACTACACAAAACTTGTGTATTTTGTCTAAAAAACACTATATCTTTGATATATGCTTGCTTGATCTATATTTTTTCTGCTCTTCTATTTTTGTGTGGGTCTATCAAGAATGAGGCAATTAGATAAGGATATATGTGTTGTCAATATTGTCTGAGTCTTTGAGCGTAGCATCAAAAGACTTGGCACACCATTGTTTTAGTTATTATGATCTGAATAACCCATTTTATATATGGAGCTTGTGGCAATGGCAGGCCCCCAATAGGACAATGGAACTCGTGGCGTCGAGTGGTGGCGTGCTCGGGCTTGCGCTTCTCTGCAACAAGGCACTGCTCCTTGTGAGGGTTCCCATCACCATTGTACTCACATCACCCGTCGCCAGGGCCCTGAGCCGTTAGAGGCTCGTCAATTTGCGTTCCGTGGTATCGCACGAGCACATACCTAGCAACAGCTATGCATCTATATCAATAGTCCAATACTACAGAAATTTTCCTCCATGTCAACTCATATTTCATGGACGCCTTTGAAGCCATCTGGGTACAATGAGGGTAGATCATAACCACCAGCATCAAGCATCGGTATAGTGCCTGAACAAAAGACGATAGTCCTTCTGAACCGCTTTATGCTTGATTGCATAAGATGATAAGCATCTTACCATCACAACTATCACCCATAGGAGTAGCCATAGCTAGGGCTGCCCAGAGTTCTTTTTAACATGCCCAATAGTTGACAGACTGACTCCCACTAAAATGTAACAGGTTTAAGGCTACTTACTGTTTCACTCCTGCTAACATATATTATGTGTAAAACAACTTAATATAAGATCCGATCAGATATGTGTCAATGTTCATTCCAGCATACCCCCGTTGCAACGCACGGGCACACACCTAATTAATGAATATTTGTGTACATTTTGAATTGATGAGTGGTGAATTGTGTTATTTTTTATGTTACATTGATGTGACCTAGGAAACTATGAGTACAATTAATATTTTTTATTGTTAGATTGGTTTAAAATTAACTAGAAAATGATTATTATATATATTGTTTTTTTCTGCTCTGTCTCTCGAGCTAAACGAGTTGAACCGAGCTGACTCTATGACTCGTTAGCTTAATGGGGAAAAACGTACATCCTGGATAAAAACACCCTCTCACATCCATCACTTGAAACCACTTAGAGGCTTAAAAAAATAGATCAGAATTTGCAACTTAATTCTTTAGTAATTTGTTTTTCTATTTATATGGACCACCAGGTGGTAGATATGAGGGGTTGTAATAGTGATTCTTTGCATCTTAAATACAAAGATTTTTTTCCCGCTTAACGAGGCAGCTTGAACTCGGACGAGTCGAATTGGCTCGATATTCAACTCTATTTATTGGTATGATTTTCTTGGATGGGGATGGGTGCCCTCCTAACTACGTGCTTAATGTGTTTAATCTGCCCGTTGAGAATGAGTTTAAGACAAGCTCTTCCGCTTTGTTTGGGTTCCGGATAATATAAATCATATTTTTGTGACAAAAAGTTGCACTATGAAGACATCTCATGGAGAATTTAATGGAACCAATTTGATATTGTTAATGTTGATGTAATTTTTATATAAATCTGGCCAAGGTTAAAATTTTAACTTAGAACAAACCTAAATAATGTGAATTACAATTTGTAGAGAGGGGATACATTTTTACTCCACCTATGTTGTCTCAGCATATATTGGTACAACATAGCTTGGTTCCAAGTCCAAGTACAAGGAGGAGGGTTGCGTTAGGCGTGACGAGCCAGCTATAAAAACTTAGCCACTCAAAATGGAGATGAAACCCAGTATAAAACCGTTGGGGCGTAACCCTCTTAACGACGCGCCATATCGGAACCCGGGTATGGTGTTAAATGGGCAAGGGCCGAGACGCCACTCCCTTGGTGGCGCGCTGTGTCATGATCTGGATGCGGTGTTAAGTGAGCAAAGATCGGGACATCGCTTCCTTAGTGGTGCGCTACATCGACGCTCGGGTGTAGTGACAAATGTGCAAGGGTTTTCGCATCTGTCTCAACGGGTGCGAGGGGTAAGAAAGCTAGTTGAGCCGACTAGGATCCGTGTAGGTAGTTGGAAGTTGGAACGTAGGGTCCCTTACATATAAGCTAAGAGAGTTAGTCAATGCAACGAGAAGGAGGCGTGTTAGTATCCTATGTGTTCAGGAGGCAAAATATAAAGGGTAAAAAGAGGAGGAGGTGGAAAACACTAGTTTCAAACTATGGTACTCAGGAACAGTGGCAAACAAAAATTGAGTAGGTATACTGATTGATAAGACCCTCAAGGATGGAGTGGTGGACGTCAAAAGGCAGGGAGATTGGATTATCCTAGTCAAACTAGTTTTGGGGGATCTAGTCTTGAACATTATAAGTGCTTATGCCCTCAGGTTGGTCTCAGTGGGAACGAGAAGGGAAGTTCTAGGAAGACTTAGATGGCATGGTCAGAGCGGTACCCACCAATGAGAAGCTTTTTATAGGAGGAGATCTCAGTGGTCATGTAGGTTCAACAAATGTAGGTTATGAGCTGGCTCATGGAGGTTTCGGGTATGGTAGTAAAAATCAAGAAAGAGAGGATATTTTGGTCTTTGTTGTAGCCTACAACCTAGTGATAGCCAACACTTTCTTTTTGATTCTCATTTGGTGACTTTTAGCAGTGGCCATCGTTCGAGCCGGATCGACTTCCTGCTCACAAGGAGAGAAGATAAACAAGCTTGTTTGGATTGTAATGTGATACCTGAAGAGAGTGTTGTGCCCCAACATAATCTTGTGGTGGCTGACTTCCGTTTTCAGATCAGTACCCATAGGGTTAAACAAGCCAAAAATGTGAGGATAAAGTGGTGGAAACTCAAAGGGGAGACATCCGAAGTTTTTACGGAAAGAGTTTTTGTGGAGGGCGCTTGGTCCAAAGAAGAAGATGCAAACATCATGTGGGTGAAGATGGCAACTTGTATTAGGAAGGTGGCGTCATAGGTGTTTGGAGTGACCAAAGGGAGCAGCGATGAATCTAAGGATACTTGGTGGTGGACCGAGGATGTTCAAAAGGCAATAGAGGAGAATAAAGAATGTTACATGAGCTTGTTCCATGACATGAGCGCGATCAACATAGAGAGGTATAAGGTGGCAAAGAAGACTGCAAAGCGAGCTGTGAGCGAGGCAAAGGGCCGGGCCTATGATGATCTTTACCGGAGACTAAGTACAAAGGAAGGGGAGAAGGATGTCTATAAGATAGCTTGGATTCAGGAAAGGAAGACGATGGACCTTAGCCAAGTTAAATGCATTAAGGATGAGATGGATCAACTCTAGGTGAAAGGACAAGACATCAAACAGAGGTGGCAGAGGTATTTTGACAATCTTTTCAATGACATGTATGCCAATTTTCTTAATAATGCAGGTCATGGAGCGATATAAGGAGTAGAAGGACTTGCACATGGTTTTTATCGACTTGGAAAAGGTCTATGATAAAATACCTAGGAATCTTATGTGGTGGGCATTGGATAAGCATAAAGTCCCAACAAAGTATGTTACGCTCATCAAGGACATGTATGACAAGGTTGTGACTAGCGTCCGAACAACTAATGGCGATACAAATATTTCCCGATTAACATATGACTACATCAAGGTTCAGCTTTGAGCCCTTATCTATTTGCCTTAGTGATAGATGAGGTCACGAGGGATATACAAGGAGATATCCCTTGGTGTATGCTTTTCGTTGATGATGTAGTTCTAGTAGATGAAAGCCTGGAATGAGTAAATATAAAGCTAGAGTTGTGGCGTCAGACCCTAGAGTCAAAAGGATTTAGAATTAGCAGGACCAAAACTAAGTATATGAGATATGACTTTGGTACTACAATTAGTGAGGATGGAGATGTAAGTTTGGGAGGTCAGGTTGTATAAAAGAAGGACACCTTCCGTTATTTGAGATCGATGCTAGAGAGAGATGGTGATATTGAAAGGGAAATAGGGTCAAACCTTTTCCAATATGAATTTTGGTAGTTGAATTGCCCAACACAAATTATTGGACTAACTAGTTTGCTCTAGATTATGAGTTCTACAGGTGCCAAAGGTTCGCAACAAACCAATATAAAGACCAAGAAAGGGTTCAAATAAAGGGAGCAAAAGACAACCGAAGTGTGCCCTGGTCTGGCGCATCGGACTGTCCGGTGCACCACCGGACAGTGTCCGGTGCACCAGGGAACCCAACTCCGAACTTGCCACCTTCGGGAATTCTGGGAGCCGCTCCGCTATAATTCACCGGACTGTCCGGTGTAGCACCGAACTGTCCGGTGTGCCAGCGGAGCAATGGCTACTTCGCGTCAACGGTCGTCTACAGAGGAATTAAATACGCTACAGTGCGCGCCTGCGCGCGCAGAAGTCAGAGCAGGCGCCAGAAGGAGCACCGAACAGTCTATAGGACCTGTTCGGTGCACCACCGGACTGTCCGGTGGCCCCACAAGTTAGAGCTCCAACGGTCGACCCCTAACGGCCGGATGACGTGGCTGGCGCACCGGACAGTGTCCGGTGGCACACCGGACTGTCCGGTGCGCCATGCGACAGCAGCCTCCACCAACAACTACTTTGGTGGTTGGGGCTATAAATACCCCCCAACCACCCACCATTCATTGCATCCAAGTTTTCAGCCTTCAAACCTCATACAAGAGCTATAGCATTCAATACAAGACACAAACAAAGAGATCAAATCCTCTCCCAAGTCCGGAATCACTCCAAACAAATTAATGACTAGAGAGAGACCTTTGTGTTCTTTTGAGCTCTTGCGCTTGGATTGCTTTTCTTCTTCCTCATTCTTGTTTCCACAACACTTGTAATCAAAACAAGAGACACCAATTGTGTGGTGGTCCTTGTAGTGGACTTAGTGTCCCATTTGATTGAGAAGAGAAGCTCACTCGGTCTAGGTGACCGTTTGAGGGAAAGGGTTGAAAGAGACCCGGTCTTTGTGACCACCTCAACGGGGAGTAGGTTCGCAAGAACCGAACCTCGATAAAACAAATCACCATGCCATCTACTCTTATTTGCTTGTGTTTTGTTTTCGCCCTCTCTTTCGGACTCGTTTATATTTCTAACGCTAACCCCGGCTTGTAGTTGTGCTTAAGTTTATAATTTTCAGATTCCGCCTATTCACCATGCCATCTACTCTAGGTGACTTTCAATTGGTATCAGAGCGCGGTGCTTCATTAGAGCCTAACCGCTTGAAGTAATGTCGGGAGATCACGCCAAGAAGGAGATGGTGACTAGCGATAAGCCCGTTACAAGCCACGGGAAGGCTCCATCGGGAGAGTCCCGCAACAAGGGGAAGGAGAAGGAATCCCCTTCACACAAGTCGCATCAGAGTGGCAAAAAGAAGAAGAAGATGAGGAAGGTGGTCTACTACGAGACCGATTCTTCATCGCCATCCACCTCCGGCTCCGACGCGTCGTCCGTAACTTCTAAGCGCCATGAGCGCAAGAAGTTTAGTAAGATTCCCCTTCACTACCCTCGCATTTCTAAACATACTCCATTACTTTCCGTTCCATTAGGCAAACCACCGGTTTTTTACCGTGAATATTATAACATGTGGAGTGACAAAATGAGGCATCACCTAACCTCACTCCACACTAGTATTTGGAACGTTGTTGAGTTTGGTGTACAGGTACCATTCGTAGGGGATGAGGACTATGATTCGGACGAAGTTGCCCAAATCCGGCACTTCAACTCACAAGCCACCACAATACTCCTCGCCTCTCTAAGTCGAGAAGAGTATAACAAGGTGCAAGGATTGAAGAGCGCCAAGGAGATTTGGGACGTCCTCAAAACGGAGCACGAAGGAGATGAGGTGACCAAGATCACCAAGAGGGAGACGATCGAGGGGGAGCTCGGTCGATTCATGCTTCACCAAGGAGAGGAGCCACAAGCGATGTATAACCGGCTCAAGACCTTGGTGAACCAAGTGCGCAACCTCGGGAGCACCAAATGGGATGACCATGAAATGGTCAAGGTTATTCTAAGATCATTAGTTTTTCTTAATCCTACTCAAGTACAATTAATTCGTGGTGATCCTAGATACAAACTCATGTCTCCCGAGGAAGTGATAGGTAAATTTGTGAGCTTTGAACTAATGATCAAAGGCTCCAAAAAGATCATCGAGCAAGGCACATCCTCCTCCGTACCCGAAGCACAACCTGTTGCATTCAAAGCAACGGAGGAGAAGAAAGAAGACTCTACACCGAGTAGAGTCCCCATCGACGCCTCCAAGCTCGACAATGAGGAGATGGCGCTCATCATCAAGAGCTTCCATCAAATCCTCAAACAAAGGAAGGGGAAGGATTACAAGCCCCGTTCCAAGAAGGTGTGCTACAAGTGTGGTAAGCCCGGTCATTTCATTGCTAAATGTCCATTATCTAGTGATAGTGACAGGGACGACGACAAGAAGGGAAAGAGGAGAGAAAAGAAGAGGTACTACAAGAAGAAGGGCGGCGATGCCCATGTTTGTCGGGAGTGGGACTCCGACGAGAGCTCCACCGACTCCTCCTCCGACGAGGACGCCGCCAACATCGCCGTCAACAAAGGGCTCCTCTTCCTCAACGTCGGCCACAAATGTCTTATGGCAAAGGACGGCAAAAAGAAGAAGGTAAAATCAAGATCATCAACTAAATATGCAACATCTAGCGATGAGGCTAATTCTAGTGATGATGAGGATGACTTGTTTACTCTTTTTGCCAACTTAAACATGCAACAAAAGAAAAAATTAAATGAATTGATTAGCACTATTTATGATAAGGATGAACTCTTGGATAGCCAAGAGGACTTCCTAATTAAAGAAAACAAAAAGCATGTTAAAGTTAAAAATGCTTATGCTCAGGAAGTAGAGAAAAATGAAAAATTAACTAGTGAGCTAAGCACTTGCCATGACATTGTTTCCAACCTTAGAAATGAAATGCAAAACTAATTGCTAAGGTTGAAAAGTTTGATGTGTGTGATGATTCAATTGTTAGTCTTAGAAATGATAATGCCAATTTAATTGTTAAGATTGACAAATTGAATGCTTCTCTTTCTAGCCTTAAAATTGAAAATAAAAAATTAATTGCTAAGGCTAAGGATTTAGATGTTTGCAATGCTTCTATTTCCAATCTTAGAGATGAGAATAATATTTTGCATGCTAAGGTTGTTGAATTAAATACTTGCAAACCCTCTACATCTTCCGTTGAGCATGTGACTATTTGTACTAGATGTAGAGATGTTAATGTAGATGCTATTCATGATCACCTTGCTTTAATTAAACAACAAAATGATCACATAGCTACATTAACTGCTAAAATTAATGAGCATGACTTAGAAAATGAGAAATTTAAATTTGCTAGAAGCATGCTCTACAGTGGGAGACGCCCTGGTATTAAGGATGGCATTGTCTTCCAACAGGGAGACAATGTCAAGCTTAATGCCCCACCTAAAAGATTGTCTAATTTTGTTAAGGGCAAGGCTCCCATGGTTCAGGATAACGAGGGTTACATTTTATACCCTGCCGGTTATCCCGAACACAAAATTAGGAGAATTCACTCTAGGAAGTCTCACTCTGGCCCTAATCATGCTTTTATGTATAAGAGTGAGACATCTAGTTCTAGGCAATCAACCCATGCTAAATTGCCTAAAAAGAAAACTCCTAAAGCATCAAATGATCATAATGTTTCATTCAAAACCTTTGATGCTTCCTATGTGCTTACTAACAAATCCGTCAAGGTAGTTGCCAAGTATGTCGGGGGCAAACACAAGGGATCAAAAACTTGTGTTTGGGTACCCAAAGTTCTTGTATCTAATGTCAAAGGACCCAAAACTGTTTGGGTACCTAAAATCAAGAACTAAATCTGTTTTGTAGGTTTATGCATCTGGGGGCTCAAGTTGGATTATCGACAGTGGGTGCACAAACCATATAACTGGGGAGAAAAAGATGTTCTCCTCATACGAGAAAAACCAAGATCCCCAACGAGCTATCACATTCGGGGATGGAAATCAAGGTTTGGTCAAAGGATTGGGTAAAATTGCTATATCACCTGACCATTCTATTTCCAATGTTTTTTTATAGATTCTTTAGATTACAACTTGCTTTCTGTTTCTCAATTATGTAAAATAGGCTACAACTGTCTTTTTACGGATACAGGTGTTACTGTCTTTAGAAGAAGTGATGATTCAGTAGCTTTTAAGGGAGTATTAGAGGGTCAGCTATACTTAGTTGATTTCAACAGAGCTGAACTCGATACTTGCTTAATTGCTAAGACTAACATGGATTGGCTCTGGCATCGCCGACTAGCCCATGTTGGGATGAAGAATCTTCACAAGCTTCTAAAGGGAGAGCACATTTTGGGACTAACAAATGTGCATTTTGAGAAAGATAGGATTTGTAGCGCATGCCAAGTAGGGAAGCAAGTTGGTGTTCATCATCCACATAAGAACATCATGACGACTGATAGGCCACTCGAGCTCCTCCACATGGACCTATTCGGCCCGATAGCTTACATAAGCATCGGCGGGAGTAAGTACTGTCTAGTTATTGTGGATGATTATTCTCGTTTCACTTGGGTATTCTTTTTACAGGATAAATCTCAAACCCAAGAAACTTTGAAAGGATTCTTGAGACAAGCTCAAAACGAGTTCGGCTTAAGGATCAAGAAGATAAGAAGCGACAACGGGACGGAGTTCAAGAACTCTCAAATAGAAGGTTTTCTTGAGGAGGAAGGCATCAAGCATGAGTTCTCTTCTCCCTACACGCCACAACAAAATGGTGTAGTGGAGAGGAAGAATAGAACTCTATTGGACATGGCTAGGACCATGCTTGATGAGTACAAGACTTCAGATCGGTTTTGGGCCGAGGCGGTCAACACCGCTTGCTACGCCATCAACCGGTTATATCTACATCGAATCCTCAAGAAGACATCATATGAACTCCTCACCGGTAAAAAGCCCAATATTTCATATTTTAGAGTCTTTGGTAGCAAATGTTTTATTCTTGTTAAAAGAGGTAGAAAATCAAAAATTGCTCCTAAGGCTGTAGAAGGCTTTTTACTAGGATATGATTCAAACACAAGGGCATATAGAGTCTTTAACAAGTCCACTGGACTAGTTGAAGTTTTTTGTGACATTGTGTTTTATGAGACTAACGGCTCTCAAGTAGAGCAAGTTGATCTTGATGAATTAGATGATGAAGAGGCTCCGTGCGTCGCGCTAAGGAACATGTCCATTGGGGATGTGTGTCCTAAGGAATCCAAAGAGCCCATTCAAGCACAAGATCAACCATCTTCCTCCATGCAAGCATCTCCACCAACTCAAGAAGAGAATGAGGCTCAAGATGATGAAGGAGAAGATCAAGAAGATGAGCCACCTCAAGAAGACGGAAATGATCAAGGGGGAGATACAAATGATCAAGACAAGGAAGATGAGCAAAATCAAAGGCCGCCACACCCAAGAGTCCACCAAGCAATTCAACGAGATCACACGTGAACACCATCCTAGGAGATATTCATAAGGGGGTAACTACTCGATCTCGTGTTGCTCATTTTTGTGAGCACTACTCGTTTGTTTCCTCTATTGAGCCACACAGGGTAGAGGAAGCACTTCAAGATTCGGATTGGGTGCTGGCGATGCAAGAGGAGCTCAACAACTTCAAGAGGAATGAGGTATGGCATTTAGTTCCACGTCCTAACCAAAATGTTGTAGGAACCAAGTGGGTCTTCCGCAACAAACAATATGAGCATGGTGTGGTGACAAGGAACAAGGCACGACTTGTGGCCAAAAGGTATTCACAAGTCGAAGGTTTGGATTTTGGAGAAACCTATGCACCCGTAGCTAGGCTTGAGTCAATTCGAATATTACTTGCCTATGCTACTCACCATGACTTTAAGCTTTACCAAATGGACGTGAAGAGTGCCTTCCTCAACAGACCTATCAAGGAAGAGGTCTATGTTGAGCAACCTCCCGGCTTTGAAGATAAATTTAGTAGGATCATGGTTCAAAAATTCGAGATGTCTATGATGGGGGAGTTGAAGTATTTCTTAGGATTTCAAGTCAAGCAACTCCAAGAGGGCACCTTCATTAGCCAAACAAAGTACATTCAAGATATTCTCACCAAGTTTGGAATGAAGGATGCCAAGCCCATCAAGACACCCATGGGAACCAATGGGCATCTCGACCTCAACACGGGAGGTAAATCCGTAGATCAAAAGGTAATACCAGTCGATGATAGGTTCTTTACTCTATTTATGTGCATCTCGATCGAACATTATGCTTTCTGTATGCATGTGTGCAAGGTTCCAAGCCGACCCTAAGGAAGTTCACCTTAGGGCCGTGAAGCGAATCTTGAGATATTTAGTTCACACACCTAAGTTTGGTCTTTGGTACCCCAAGGGATCCTCATTTGATTTATTAGGATATTCCGATGTCGATTGGGCAGGGTGTAAGATTAATAGGAAGAGCACATCAAGGACTTGTCAGTTTCTGGGAAGATCCCTGGTGTCTTGGGCTTCAAAGAAACAAAGCTCAGTAGCTCTTTCTACCGCTAAAGCCGAGTACATTGCCGCAGGCCATTGTTGCGCGCAATTGCTTTGGATGAGGCAAACCCTTAGGGACTATGGCTATAAGTTTAGCAAAGTCCCTCTCCTATGTGACAATGAGAGTGCAATCCGCATGGCGGATAATCCCGTTGAACACAGCCGCACTAAGCACATAGCCATTCGGTATCACTTTCTGAGAGATCACCAACAAAAGGGGGATATCGAGATAGCCTATATAAACACCAAAGATCAATTGGCCGATATCTTTACCAAGCCTTTAGGTGAGCAATCCTTTACCAAACTTAGGAATGAGCTAAATATTCTTGATTCTAGGAATTTTGATTGATTCTTGCACACATAGCTCTTTTGTATACCTTTGATCATATCTCTTTTTATGTCTATACTTAATGTGTTTTCAAGTATCATCTTATGCTTAGTCATAGATATTGAAAGGGAAATGGAGTAGTCGGCAAAGAAGGCGCTTCCACTCAACTCCAATTGTATTTGCCGGTACTCCGCTTCGTTCTCCACTTTGGTATAATCTTCACTCATATTTTTTTTGTGATTGCCAAAGGGGGAGAAAGTTTGAACAAGGGCTTATATCTCACTCACAAGTATCCGTTTTTGGCGATTCATGCCAAAGGGGGAGAAAGTATGAGCCTAAAGCAAAAGGACCACACCACCACCAAATTTTAAAAAATGAAGTTTTTCAAATTGATATCTTATTGTGTTCAAAAGGGGGAGAAAGTAGTATCTTCAAAACTTGCAAAACCCTCTTGAACACTAAGAGGAGAATTTTATTTAGGGGGAGTTTTGTTTTAGTCAAAGGAAAAGCATTTGAGACAGGGGAAGAAAATTTCAAATCTTGAAAATGTTTTCTTCAATCTTATCCATATACCTTTGACTATTTGCAAAATGATTTTGAAAAGAATTTTACAAAGGATTTGCAAAAACAAAACTTGTGGTGCAAATGTGGTCCAAAATTTTAATAAGAAGAAAAACCATCCATGCATATCTATTGAAATAAGTACATTGGTTTCAATTCCAAGCAACCTTTGCACTTACATTATGCAAACTAGTTCAATTTTGCACTTCTTTATTTACTTTGGTTTGTGTTGGCATCAATCACCAAAAAGGGGGAGATTGAAAGGGAAATAGGGTCAAACCTTTTCCAATATGGCAATATGAATTTTGGTGGTTGAATTGCCCAACACAAATTATTGGACTAACTAGTTTGCTCTAGATTATGAGTTCTACAGGTGCCAAAGGTTCACAACAAACTAATATAAAGACCAAGAAAGGGTTCAAATAAAGGGAGCAAAAGACAACCGAAGTGTGCCCTGGTCTGGCACACCGGACTGTCCGGTGCACCACCGGACAGTGTCCGGTGCACCAGGGAACCCAACTCCGAACTTGCCACCTTCAGGAATTCTGGGAGCCGCTCCGCTATAATTCACCGGACTGTCCGGTGTAGCATCGGACTGTCCGGTGTGCCAGTGGAGCAACGGCTACTTCGCGCCAACGGTCGTCTGCAGAGGAATTAAATGCGCTACAGTGCACGCCTGCGCGCGCAGAAGTCAGAGCAGGCGCCAGAAGGCGCACCGGACAGTCTATAGGACCTGTCCGGTGCACCACCGGACTATCCAGTGGCCCCACAAGTCAGAGCTCCAACGGTCGAACCCTAACGGCCGGGTGACATGGCTGGCGCACCGGACTGTCCGGTGCGCCATGCGACAGCAGCCTCCACCCACGGCTACTTTGGTGGTTGGGGCTATAAATACCCCCAACCACCCACCATTCATTGCATCCAAGTTTTCAGCCTTCAAACCTCATACAAGAGCTATAGCATTCAATACAAGACACAAACAAAGAGATCAAATCCTCTCCCAAGTCCGGAATCACTCCAAACAAATTAGTGACTAGAGAGAGAGACTTTTGTGTTCTTTTGAGCTCTTGCGCTTGGATTGCTTTTCTTCTTCCTCATTCTTGTTTCCACAACACTTGTAATCAAAACAAGAGACACCAATTGTGTGGTGGTCCTTGTAGTGGACTTAGTGTCCCATTTGATTGAGAAGAGAAGCTCACTCGGTCTAGGTGACCGTTTGAGGGAAAGGGTTGAAAGAGACCCGGTCTTTGTGACCACCTCAACGGGGAGTAGGTTCGCAAGAACCGAACCTCGGTAAAACAAATCACCGTGCCATCTATTCTTATTTGCTTGTGTTTTGTTTTCGCCCTCTCTTTCGGACTCGTTTATATTTCTAACGCTAATCCCGGCTTGTAGTTGTGCTTAAGTTTATAATTTTCAGATTCCGCCTATTCACCCCCTCTAGGTGACTTTCAGATATTGATGAAGATGTTAGCTATAGAATCAAAGCGGGATGGATGAAATGGCGTTAAGCATCGGGAGTCCTATGCGACAAAAGAGTGCCACAGAAGTTGAAAGTCAAGTTCTACAGGACAGCGATTAGGCCTGCTATGTTATATGGGGCTGAGTGTTAGACTATTAAGAGAAGACATATCCAACAACTAACCCTGAAAGGAGAAGAGAAGCTGAAATGCCAACGGACCTTTGTCTATTCTCTAATTCACCCGATCCGATAGTACCCATTTTTGGAACATCCAGTGCCAAAGTCACTGAATGGGTAAGTCATCACCAATCCAATCCCTTTGACAAATCGGGTGTCATATTAGATATCATATTCTATATATATAGAAATATCATAGAATAGACATATATAATTTTTGGTTGGGAAATTTGAATGAATCATTGAGTGAAAAAGGAGCAAAGAATGACAAAAGATGAGACTCTACTAGTCTTCACTCTTGTGGAAGTGTCGCAGAGATGCGTATGTTGCGTTTGATATGTGGGCACACAAGATTAGACCGAATGAGAAACGATGACATACACGGTCGGCTAGGAGCAGCGCCAATTGAAGAAAAGCTTATTTAACACCGGTTGAGATGGTTTGGGTATATCCACTGGAGACCCCTAGATGCACCAGTGTATAGAGGCATCATAAGATGGGACAATAATGCGAAGAGAGGTAGAGGTCGACCAAACTTAACATGGGAGGAGACAATCAAAAGTGACATGAAGGAATGTAATATCCCAATAGAGTTGTATTTGGATAGAAGTGCTTGGAAAAAAGCTATCCACGTGCCCGAATCGTGATTTAGGCCTTTTTACTTTTAGTGCTCTCAAAATCTTTTCCCCTCTCCTTTCTCTCTCTTTCTCCTTTTGGTGACATCTTTTTGGGTTTCAACTGTAGCCTAACCCAACTTGTTTGGGACTAAAAGGATATGTTGATATTGATGATGATGTAGAGAGGGGATACATTTTATGAATTGGATACATGCCCTAGTTGGTCATGCCAGAATTTGGCCATTCTCAAATCAGGTCATTTTTTTACTCCAAATCTTGGCCTACAACCAAATATGATATACCCCATGTCCGGCAGTAAAAAAATAAAATCTGTAAGAATTGTGAATCGAACTCAAGACTTGCTGCTAGATTAGAGACAACATATCCACCACATCACGTCTTATTTTGTTGTGGTGGCAAATGATCAGAACTGCTTTAACACCACTGACCGGGTGGCGACCTGGTGTGTGAACTGGGCGTGCAAGTTCGGCTGCCTGATCGACGTCAAGCAGTACCATACCAAGTACAAGAACAGCTGGTGCGAAGGCTCCAGGAGAGGCGTCTGTCACTGCCAGTTCTGCGACTGATTCTCACGAACAGTCATCTCGAAATAAACAGATCATCATGTAATAAAGCCCCATGGTCGTACAATATAATTTTAAAAATGCCGATTGTAGGGATGGAATCGGATGGAAAATGTTGTAGTGATTAAAGCCCCCTCTGCCTTTGGCAATAGTATAATGTTATGCGCTTTGAAACAAACACTGGCTACCCTTGGAATGATTTGGCGGACGGTCTTTATATGGCCTCCTTACTCTAGGCGTTCTACAGTGTGCGTACAAATTTAATTATTTGGTTTGTTTTTGTTTAGATAAACATTTTTTAATGCTTCGGATTACCACGGGCACAGTTCAGCCCACCTCCCTTCTCCTAATAGGCCAGGGTGGCCAGCTCATTTACTCCCTTCCTCTCCCATAGATGCCGGCCTACTAGCTGCCTCAACCATAGTCCATAGCCCACCCAACCTCCTCTCTGCTGTCACCCGTTGTTCGAATTTCGGGGTTGGAGGATGGAGCAGGGAAGAAATTCTTGGAGCTATCGTTTTCCTTCAGCATTAATATAATTAATTTTATACTAGGTGAGTGTCCGTGCGTTGTAACAGAAATATATAATACCACAAAAAATATGTATAAATGTGTGTTATATAGATGGCTGGAAACAATGTAAAGTAATGGAATTTAGGAATCTACTATTTGTTACTAAATCTTCTACTTGTATCAAACTAAGCAATAGAAAATATTATGATTCTAAAATGATGGATAAAAGTTGACTTATGACTTTACATAGTCATCCAAAGAAAAGGTATATAGATGGCTGGGAACAATGCAAAATAAATCTTGTAGAATGAGTAGCATTGCTAAATACCATACCATGGTACACCTATCTACAAATAGATTCAGAACCTATACTTGCACATATTCAGGGAATAACTCAGAGAGTCACAAACACAAAATCGCAAGCTCTTTCCGGTCAGCATCCAAAAATGACACATTCTGATTGTCAACTACTTTTTAGAGGGATTGAGTTAGTTCTTCAATCACTGCCATTAAGCAGCTGCATATTTTCAAAGGATGAAAAGATGAGAAGCAACAAATTAGAGCAATGTAGCCATTAACTCAAGCAGAACTAATCTTATTGCTTATTGGTTCACCTTCACATGCAGCTAATTCCAAATCATGTAGGCTCCTCTGATGTGAACATGATAGCCTCCAAAGACTTTTTGGCAGGACCTTTATGGGACATGCATGACAAACATGTAAGTGTTGTCTTTAAGATAAGAAGCAAAGTTAAGTCCAATATTTATATAGCCCATATTATGACATCAAAATGTGTGAATGTGATTTCCTTGCGAAAATGTCATATAATTTGAAACAAATAGTTTCAGTGACTGGATAACTAAATAACAGTCAAGTGATTGAAGCGATGTACCACTTGCTAGCTTCCACAGTGATCCATCCTCTAATGTTTCTTCATCTGCTAGCTCCAAGTTCGGTATTGAAAAAATTCATTTAATCTGTAGTGAGAACTCATCGAGTCATATTGCAACATGCCATGGCAATGAAACATATAATGAGCCAGGCGAGACAAAGAGTAAGTACTCCTATATATATACACTACTTATTAAGGCTGTAAGGGTAGCCTGCCATTTTCTGTTCTGCCTTTTTTCATTTCCTGTTTTGCCCTCATCCCTGTCCGGCAGTAAAAAATGAAATCTGTAAGAATTGTGAATCAAACTCAAGACCTGCTGCTAGATTAGAGACAACATATCCACCACACCACGTCTTATTTTGTTGTTATAGTAGAAGATATGAGAGTTATTAAAAGTAAGGTATGGCTGATGCCACACTAAGCCATAATGGCTCCTCAGCCGATGCTGTCTGGCAAACCATCACATTCTGTGATGCGGGACGTCGAGCAACTCCTGATTTGGGGCACTCCGGTCCCATGTGACAAAATCCCCCATTCCCATTCAGCCATTCCTATCGTGCAAGCCATCACACACTCCGGACATTGGGCCCACATTGCAGACTACGGGCGCCCACGTGACAGCCACCCTTAGTTTTGCACACACCAGACCCACGTCTGCTCGCGCAAAAAGTTGCCTCAATTTGACACTGGCAGGAGCATTTGACCATGATTGCTTTCTCTGAAGAAGGAAGGCTTATAAGCCGGTAGAAGCTATGTTGGCTGGCCGGTATGGTCATAAAAATGTGCAAGCCGTGACGACGACATAGGTTGCTTGGGCTGTGTTTCTTTGGTGTGGCCCAAGTAGCTGCCAGGAGGCCGCACGCTTCTTACCCTGACCCAGCTTGGCTTTAGGGTCAGTCTCCCTTGCTTTGTCTGCCCAGCGAGCCCTCGTGTAACGCCCTGAATTTGGGGGTAGAATTTTTTCTTCTTTTCTCTCACCAAATTCGGGCGTTACTCTCTTTTCTCTTCCCGTTTCGCTCCTTCTTCCCAATTTCAAACCAATATAGTGACAGGTGTCCATGTCGTGCATAAACAAAACCTAAGTTGACATCAGTGTTGCATCATGCCGAAGCACATTTCTTTGTCTGATGTCGTGTTTAGTCGTGTGTTCGTCTTGCCCCGTTTCGGATTTCGGTTCGCGAATCAATCTTCCGATCTGTGGTTGTGCGTGCCGCGAGGTTTCGACCCGCGGTGTGACCCAGCCCGGCCCAGTCTGGCCCGCGCGCCCCCGGCGCCCCACACCCTCTCCCCATGCACCCCCCCCTCCTCCTCTCCCTCTCTCATTTGAATTTCTCGCGCAGCAACCTCCCTCTCCCTCTCCCACCTCTCTCTCCCCGTGGTGCCCTAGGGATTGGAGACGACGATCACCGGAATTTGGACCCCGAGGTGAGCTCCCCTCCCCTCCCTTCTCCTCTCACTCTCCCTCTCTCCCTCTCCCTCCTCTTCTCTCCCCTGCGCGCGCCCTCCCTTCCTCCCCTGCGCGCGCGCGACCCTGCTCGTGTCGGTGCGATGGCCTTCGGCCCCGGCGACCCCGCCCGCCCCTACTCCCTCCCCGGCGCGGCGGCCTTCAGCCCCGGCGACCCCGCCCGCCCCTGCTCCCTCCCCCGCGGCGGCCCTGCCCCCGGCGCAGCCTCCCCGGCCCCCGGCGCGGCGGACCCGGCCCCTGGTGCGGTCCCCGCCCCCCGGCGCGGCCCCGGCCCCGGCGCGCGGCCTCGACCCCCTGCGCGCGGTCTTCGGCCCCTACGCGCGGCGTCCCGGCCCCGGCGCTACTCGTGTGGCCCCGTTTACCCCCCCCCCCCCCTAACGCGTTCCCGCGTGCGCAAAACCCACGCGCGCGGTGATTATGCTTGGTTTTTAGTAAATTTCAAACTCTGTTAGTTAGCGTGTTGCGTCACGCGCTTCGTCGCACGACGAATTTGTCTAATTTCATATTCTATTAATGTGCTGTGTCGCGTGTTTCGCCGCACGACGATCCATTTTAATTTCAGGTTGTTTAATGTGCGATGTCGCGTGTCCAGTCGCGTGACGTTCCACTTTAAACTCAGCTCTGTTGACGTATGTCGTCGTGCGTTTCGTCGCGCGATGCTTAACATCTCTTTATAATTGGTGCAAGTGCCTCGTTGTGCGCTCTGTTGCGCGGTGAGTCGTTTACTTCTTAATTCAATCTAAATATCGTGTCGTACGTCTCGACGTGCGACCACTCCCTTTCAGTCATCTTCAATTGTTTATAATGATTAAATGTGGAACTTGATTTTACTTTATGCTAAAACGTAGTGTCCAAATTAATTCCCTTCTAATAAGCGAGTGGTTTAATTTATAATAATGTAACGTGATCGTTTCTCGACTGTCTTTTTCTCTTTCTCTCTTAACCTTAATTGCGAGCCCGCGTGGAACGTCTGTTTATTTACTGCCTTCTATTGTATAGTGTACTGTTCATTTGTATTAAATGTGTGGATGTATGTATGTTTGCGCTCGCATAGAGAACGATCCGGTTGAAGAGCCCGAAGAACTCGTAGGAGAAGCCCCTGAGCAGCAGTCGGTTGGCGGAGGCAAGTGTCCCTTGACCTATCTCTGTCCTATACATTCTTTAATTCACCTCCCGCATTACACATTTATACCTAAGGATTGACTAGCTTTTGTTATTCATGTCCTTGTTTACCTATTTGGGTTGGATTATTATTGCTTAGTCTTATGCTATTGCTCAACTTTAATCAATGAACATGATGAGAATTATCAATGATACGCTGTTTTCCCCTCTTTTATTATGATGTTATACTTGTGACCTTCAAGGGGGCTCGAGCGGTTTCTCGAGTGCCTCTCCATAAGGACCTGTTCGTTGGATGACCGCCCGGGAAAACAGTGCAACCATGAGGGTGGAATGGGACGCCCTTAGCTGAATAATTAGAGGAACCGGGGTGTAGTTCGCTTCGCCGTCGTGCCGTCAATGGGGCTCGGTGTATGCGGCTCGCTCTGCCAAGGTTGATTTGTCCCTTGGGGAGGAGTGTGGTATATTTAGGAAACCTAACGGGCGGCTACAACCCCGGGGAATCTTTGTAAAGGCTACGTAGTGATGCCCTGCTGGACCACCTAGGTAGTGGTCAATGGGGAGTAGCTCTCTCTAGGCAGAAAGGGAATCATGGCTTGTGGGTAAAGTGCACAACCTCTGCAGAGTGTTTGAAAACTGATATATCAGTCGTGCTCGTGGTTATGAGCGGCCAAGGGAGCTCCAGTGATTAGTGGTACTTGATCAGAGATGTTTGCATTACAGGTGGCAATGAGAATGATGGTTTTGGTATTGATTATGGTAATGGTAAGTGGTATTCTTTCCGTTGGGAAGGAGTACGTTTGGGTTAATAACATGGGTTAATTCTAAAACTTGGCTTTCTCTACTAGTAATAATAATCTGACCAACCAAAAGCAACTGCTTGACTTACCCCCACATAAAGCTAGTCCACTACAGCCAAACAGGACACTTGCTGAGTATGTTGATGTGTACTCACCCTTGCTCTACACACCAACCCCCCAGGTTGTCCGCATTGCAATCACTGCTCAGGAGAAGATGAAGCCATGGAAGGAGCCTTCCAGGAGTTTCAAGACTACGATGAGTTCTAGGTGTGGGTTAGCAGCAACCCCTAGTCGGCTGCCTGTGAAGGCCGCGTTTATCTACGTTTCATTTTCGCACTTTGATTTATTGTAAAGACTATGTGGATGTCTCAGACATATGATGTAATCGACTATTATTTCCCTTTTTAATACTATTTGAGCATTGTGTGATGATGTCCATGTTATGTAACTGCTGTGTACGTGAATTGCTGATCCTGGCACGTACATGGTTCGCATTCGGTTTGCCTTCTAAAACCGGGTGTGACATAGGTGGTATCAAAGTCGTGCTGACTGTAGGACCGCTAACCTAGAGTAGAATAGTCGTTCTAAGGATTATAGACCTCTGTCCCTGCCTTGACTTTGGTATCCCTTCAAAAGTTGGTCATATCGACCAAACCTATGTTCTACTATATATTTTACCTTGCTGAAAATTGTGTTTTATTCTATTCCTTCATTTATTTATGGTTTACTTGCTGGTCATACTAGTTCTGTTCTCACTCTTATGCTTGCGGTGTCTTTTGTAGATGGCTCGTCTTAGACACACCGCACGGAAGTCTGTCATCCCCTTCTTACCCTCCCATCTCGTGGAGCGTCCGCTTCGCCGTCCCGTGGCCGGTCAGTCCAGCCATTTGGAGAGGCTGCACCACCGCCTGCATGAGGAGCAGGAGCGTCGACGACAGGAGCAGCAGGGCTCTTCTTTCTCGCTCCAGCAGAAGATAGAGTCTGTGAGGAGCTGCTCCCCTGTGCTCCCCCTGGAGGCGCCCACTGCACCACCACTGAGCGCCCTAGCCCCTGGAGTAGCTGCTGGAGGAGACCCAGACGATGGTGGAGGCGACAACAGCTCGAGCCACGACACCGACTTTTCTGCTGACCAGGAGTTGGAAGGATGGGTTGCTCGACCCATCACTCGCGACGCTGCTCGCGGGTGTCACTTCCACAACGCGCTCGACACCCTGCTACGTCGGGCACTTGACCGGCGTACTTGGTCCATCGAGTATCGCTGTGTGGTCTACCAGCATAGTCGCAGGGTCTACCCGGGCTGCTGGGAGGCGACCTGCTTGGTGCGCCGTCCGGAGAACAGTCTCCGAGGTGCGGATATCTGCTCAGAGCACTATTCCATCTCTGAGCGGGACTCAGCTGAGGCGGCCATGCAAGATGCTGCACGGCGTGCACTTTCGCACTACTGCTCGGTTCTCGGTGGGGTAGCTGACGGTCTCAACCTGAAGTATTACTCCCGCCTTCCATCTGGTAGCACAGGAGGCGTGATTGTTTCACCTGTTGGTGAGGACAATCCTAGGTTGAGCAGCACAGTCAACCTAGTCGCCGTGCTAAACACGGAGCTGGACCATGCACTAGACGAGCTGAGTAGGGCTCGTGCTGAGATCGCCCAGCTGCAGGCTGAGCGCGCGGAACATCGTCACCTGGATGGTGGTTCCCTCGCTTCCGTCGGGACTTAGCACCCGTACCGCTCCCCTCGGCGTGGACACCAGTCTTATGGCAACCCCGACTGCAAGACCAAGATAAATTTAGAACCATAGATCGTCAGAGTCGGATCTTGTAATTAATACGGAATATATATACATAGAAGTTATAGTCCTAGCGTTAGTCTCGCTTTTAGTTAGTCTTATTTAGACAGGGTAGTTTGCTATATCCTGTGCATTTATGTTTGTCATGATGAACTATGTTTGATTTGGATCTTTGTAATGACTGACACCAGAATGTGGGTATCCCCTGCATCTTGGTTTACCTGTTATATGTTAATGGAGTTAGCTATTTAGTTGGGAAGCCTTTTATTCCACTTTCCTCTTTATCTGAGAAGTTGTGTTGGTCTGTGTTGGAGATCAGTGAAGATGTTCACCTATTCAGTGTTGTTGAAGAATTCTATACTCTTCTCTTGTGCTGCAAGATTTGCAAGATCAGTTCTGATGTGTGGTTGCATTCTGCAGATGTCAGAAAACAAGTGTAGAGGAGGAAGGCGTGCTCAGCAGGAGCAAGCAGCTCATCAGGATGAGGCACCCCGGCAACAGCAACTACCGCCCCCGCCCCCGATGTCCATCGAGCAGATGTTCCTGATACAGACTCAGGCAGTTCAAGCCATCGGTCACACTCTGGCCGCCATTCAGCAGCAGCAGCAGCCACCACCTCAGCCTTAGATGCCTTAGATGCCCAGAGACAAGCGTGCTGAATTCATGAGAGGTCATCCCCTAACGTTTGCTCATTCTTCTGACCCCATGGATGCTGAAGACTGGCTGCGCATTGTGGAGCGAGAGTTGCATACCGCTCAGTGCGATGACAGGGAGAAAGTCACGTATGGTCCCCGTCTATTGAGAGGGGCAGCCCAGTCATGGTGGGAGTCTTATCTCGCCACCCCATGCCAACCCCGACACCATCACTTGGGAAGAGTTCAGAGGAAGCTCTCGTCAGTACCATGTTCCTTCAGGTCTGATGACAGTGAAGAAGGAGGAGTTCCTGGCCCTCAAGCAAGGGTCATCGTCTGTCAGTGAGTACCGGGACAGGTTTCTACAGTTGTCTCGCTTTGCTCCTGAAGACGTCAACACCGACGCCAAGCGACAATATCGTTTCCTGAGAGGCTTGGTCGACCCTCTGCAGTATCAGCTGATGAATCATACCTTTCCGACATTCTAGCACCTGATTGACAAAGTAATCATGACAGAGAGGAACCGTAAGGAGATGGAGGATCGCAAGCGCAAGATCAGTGGACCCCAGCCTGGAAGCAGCAATCGTCCTCGTTTCTCAAGCAATCAACCTCAGCAGTTCAGGCAGAACCAGCGTCCACCCTAGCATCAGCAGTTCCAAAGGCAGTATCCTCAGCACTAGTATCAGAATCGCCAGAACAATCAGTCAGGAGGAGGTCAGTTCCAGAGGCAGAATCAGCAGGCACCTCGTCTTCCTGCCCCAACAAATTAGCAGAACAGTCAGGTAGCACCAGCTCAGGTTGGAAACAGAGCATGTTTCCACTGTGGAGAGCAAGGCCATTGGGTGATGCAATGTCCAAAGAAGGCAGCCCAGCAGCAGTCAGGCCCCAATGCCCCAGCAAAGCAGAATGTGTCTCAGCCTGGAGCAGGCAACCGCTCTCAGCCGCGCTATAATCATGGGAGACTGAACCACTTGGAGGCTGAAGCAGTTCAGGAGACCCCCGGCATGATAGTAGGTATGTTCCCAGTCGACTCCCATATTGCAGAAGTGTTATTTGATACTGGAGCAACACATTCATTCATTACTGCATCATGGGTAGAAGCACATAATCTTCCAATAACTACCATGTCAACCCCCATTCAAATTGACTCAGCCGGTGGTAGAATTTGAACCGATAGCATTTGCTTGAATGTAAGTGTGGAAATAAGGGGGATAGCGTTTCCCGCTAACCTCATAGTAATGGGTACTCAGGGAATAGATGTCATCCTAGGGATGAATTGGCTAGATAGGTATCAGGCAGTTATCAGTTGTGATAAGAGGACAATCAAGTTGGCGTCCCCACTAGGAGAGGAAGTGGTGACCGAGTTAGTTCCGCCTGAGCCAAAGAAAGGAAGTTGTTATCAGATGGCTGTTGATAGCAGTGAAGCGGACCCAATTGAGAGTATCAAGGTTGTGTTTGAGTCCCCAGATATGTTTCCAAAGGACTTACCAGGTATGCCACCAGAGCGGAAAGTCGAGTTTGCTATAGAGCTTCTTCCTGGCACCGCCCCCATCTTTAAGAGAGCTTACAGAGTATCTGGACCAGAGTTGGTTGAACTCAAGGAGCAGATTGATGAGCTGTCAGAGAAAGGTTACATCCGGCCAAGCACCTCGCCTTGGACCGCCCCTGTCTTATTCGTGGAGAAGAAAGATGGCACCAAAAGGATGTGTATCGATTATCGAGCTCTGAATGAGGTCACCATCAAGAATAAGTACCCTTTGCCCAGAATAGAAGATCTGTTCGACCAGTTGAGAGGAGCCAGCGTGTTCTCCAAGATAGATCTGAGGTCAGGTTATCATTAGCTCAGGATCCGACCTTCAGACATTCCGAAGACGGCATTCATTACTAAGTATGGGTTGTATGAGTTCACTGTGATGTCTTTCGGTCTAACAAATGCACCCGCTTTCTTCATGAACTTGATGAACAGTGTATTCATGGATTATCTTGACAAGTTTGTGGTCGTATTTATTGATGACATTCTGATATATTCTCAAAGCGAAGAAGAACATGCAAGTCATTTGAGGATGGTATTGCAGAGACTGCGAGAGCGCACCAGTTGTATGCCAAGTTGAGCAAGTGCGAGTTCTGGATCAGTGAAGTCCTGTTCTTGGGCCACATAATCAACAAAGAAGGATTGGCTATGGATCCGAAGAAAGTGGCAGACATTCTGAACTGGAAAGCGCCAACAGATGCTCGAGGAATCAAGGAGCTTCATTGGAATGGCCGGATATTATCGGCGATTCATTGAAGGGTTTTCGAAGATTGTGAAACCGATGATAGCTTTTGCTAGGCAACAAGGTTGAGTTCAAGTGGACCCAGAAATGTCAAGAGGCTTTCGAAGCGCTGAAAGAGAAGTTGACTACAACGCCTGTCTTAGTCTTGCTTGATGTGCACAAGCCCTTCTCAGTGTATTGTGATGCTTGTTACACTGGTTTGGGATGCGTGTTGATGCAGGAGGGAAGAGTTGTGGCTTACTTGTCTCGACAGCTGAAGGTTCATGAGCAGAATTACCCAATCCATGACCTAGAGTTGGTAGCGTGGTTCACGCACTGAAGACATGGAGGCACTATCTGTATGGACAAAAATGTGATGTTTACACAGACCACAAGAGTCTGAAGTACATATTCACTCAGTCAGAATTGAATATGAGGCAACGAAGATGGTTAGAGCTGATCAAAGACTGAATTGGAGATTCATTACCATCCAGGCAAAACGAACGTAGTGGCAGATGCTTTGAGCAGGAAGAGTCAAGTCAATCTGATGGTCGCTCGTTCGATGCCTTATGAGTTGGCCAAGGAGTTTGACAGGTTGAGTCTCAGATTTCTGAATATTACGCGAGGAGTCACAATTGAGTTGGAACCTACCCTAGAGCGGGAAATCAAAGAAGCGCAGAAGAATGATGAGAAGATCAGTGAGATCCGGCGAATGATTCTGGAAGGCAAAGGCAAAGATTTTAGGGAAGACATAGAAGGTGTGATATGGTTCAAAGACCGCTTGTGTGTTCCCAATGTCCAATCTATTCGGGAGTTGATCCTCAAGAAAGCTCATGAGACAGCCTATTCGATTCACCCTAGAAGTGAGAAGATATATCAGGATCTGAAGAAGAAATTCTGGTGGTACGGAATGAAGAGGGAAATCACAGAGTATGTGGCTATGTGTGATAGTTGTCCGGTGGATCAAGGCGGAGCAGTAGAGACCAGCTGGATTGTTGCAACCATTGCAATTTCCTCAGTGGAAATGGGATGAAATCGGTATGGACTTCATAGTTGGATTGCCTCGCACTCAAGCCGGCTACGAATTCCATTTGGGTAGTAGTGGACCGCTTAACCAAGTCAGCCCACTTCATACCTGTCAAGACCAACTACAGCGGTGCAGTATTGGCAGAATTGTACATGTCTCGGATCGTTTGTCTTCATGGTGTGCCAAAGAAGATAGTGTTAGACAGAGGAACGCAGTTCACCTCTCATTTCTGGTAGCAGTTGCATAAAGCCTTGGGCACACATCTGAATTTCAGTTCCGCCTATCATCCGCAGACAGATGGTCAGACCGAAAGGACCAATCAAATCCTTGAAGACATGTTGAGAGCCTGTGCGTTGCAAGATCAGTCCGGATGGGACAAGAAGTTGCCTTATGCAGAGTTCTCTTATAACAACAGTTACCAGGCCAGCTTAAAGATGTCACCATTTCAGGCGCTTTATGGGAGGAGTTGTAGAACTCCATTGCAATGGGATCAGCCTGGAGAAAAGCAAGTGTTTGGGCCAGACATTCTGCTTGAAGCCGAAGAGAACATCAAGATGGTCCGAGAGAATTTGAAGATAGTGCAATCAAGGCAGCGAAGCTATGTAGACACAAGAAGAAGAGGGCTGAGTTTCGAAGTTGGAGACTTCGTCTATCTGAAAGTGTCACCGATCAGAGGAGTCAGAAGATTCGGAGTCAAAGGCAAGCTAGCACCTCCCGCTACATCGATCCGTATTAGATTCTCGCAAGGCGTGGAGAAGTGGCCTATCAGCTCAGTTTGCCAGAAGGCTTATCTGCAGTGCATGATGTCTTTCATGTGTATCAGTTGAAGAAATGTTTGCGTTGTTCCAGAAGGAGCAGTTGCTAGTGGAAGGTCTGGAGGTCCAGGAGGACTTGACCTACACAGAGAAACCAGCGCAGATCCTTGAGACGGCAGACAGAGTCACCCGAAGGAAGACCATCAGGAATGTGCAAAGTCAGATGAATCACCACTCTGAGGAAGAAGCAACCTGGGAGCGTGAAGATGATCTGATGGCTAAATACCCTGAACTCTTTGCTAGCCAACCCTGAATCTCGAGGGCGAGATTCTTTTAAGGGGGATAGGTTTGTAACGCCCTGAATTTGGGGGTAGAATTTTTTCTTCTTTTCTCTCACCAAATTTGGGCGTTACTCTCTTTTCTCTTCCCGTTTCGCTCCTTCTTCCCCAATTTCAAACCAATATAGTGACGGGTGTCTGTGTCGTGCATAACAAAACCTAAGTTGACATGAGTGTTGCATCATGCCGACAGCACATTTCTTTGTCTGATGTCGTGTTTAGTCGTGTGTTCGTCTTGCCCCGTTTCGGATTTCGGTTCGCGAATCGATCTTCCGATCTGTGGTTGTGTGTGCCGCGAGGTTTCGACCCGCAGTGTGACCCAGCCCGGCCTGGCCCGGCCCAGTCCGGCCCGCGTGCCCCCGGCGCCCCACACCCCCTCCCCATGCGCCCCCTCCTCTCCCTCTCTCATTTGGATTTCCCGCGCAGCAACCTCCCTCTCCCTCTCCCACCTCTCTCTCCCCGTGGTGCCCTAGGGATTAGAGACGGCGATCACCGGAATTTGGACCCCGAGGTGAGCTCCCCTCCCCTGCCTTCTCTTCTCTCTCTCCCTCTCTCCCTCTCCCTCCTCTTCTCTCTCCTGCACGCGCCCTCCCTTCCTCCCTTGCGCGCGCGCGTCCCTGCCCGTGCCGGCGCGGCGGCCTTCGGCCCCGGCGACCCCGCTGGCCCCTGCTCCCTCCCCGGTGTGGCGGCCTTCGGCCCCAGCGACCCCGCCCGCCCCTGCTCCCTCCCCGGCGCGGCGGCCTTCGGCCCCGGCGACCCGCCCGCCCCTGCTCCCTCCCCGGCGCGGCGGCCTTCGGCCCGGGCAACCCCGCCCGCCCCTGCTCCCTTCCCGGCGCGGCAGCCTTCGGCCCCAGCGACCCCGCCCGCCCCTGCTCCCTCCCCGGCGCGGTGGCCTTCGGCCCCGGCTACCCTACCCGCCCCTGCTCCCTCCCCCGCGGCGGCCCTGCCCCCGGCGCGGTCCCTGGCCCCTGCCCTGGCGCGCGACCCCTGCGCATGGTCTTCGGCCCCTGCGCGCGGCGTTCCGGCCCTGGCGCGACTTGCGTGGCCCCGTTTACCACCCCTAACGCGTTCCCGTGTGCGCAAAACCCACGCGCGCGGTGATTATGCTTGGTTTTTAGTAAATTTCAAACTCCGTTAGTTAGCGTGTTGCGTTTGATAGTCGCCTAGAGGGGGGGTGAATAGGGCGAAACTGAAATTTACAAAAATAATCACAACTACAAGCCGGGTTAGCGTTAGTAATAAAAGAAACGAGTCCGCGAGAGAGGGCGCAAAACAAATCGCAAGCAAATAAGAGTGTGACACGAGAATTTGTTTTACCGAGGTTCGGTTCTCGCAAACCTACTCCCCGTTGAGGAGGCCACAAAGGCCGGGTCTCTTTCAACCCTTCCCTCTCTCAACGATCCCACGGATCGAGTGAGCTTTCTCTTCTTCTCAATCAACCGGGAACAAAACTTCCCCGCAAGGGACACCACACAATTGGTGCCTCTTGCCTTGGTTACAATTGAGTGATGATCTCAAGAACAAGTGAGAAAGAAAAGAATGCGATCCAAGCGCAAGAGCTCGAAAGAACACAAGCAAATCACTCTCTCTAGTCACTATGGTGTTGTGTGGAATTTGGAGAGGACTTGATCTATTTGATGTGTCTAGAATTGAATGCTAGAGCTCTTGTAGTAGTTGAGAAGTGGAAAACTTGGATGGCAATGAATGTGGGGTGGTTGGGGTATTTATAGTCCCAACCACCAAAAGTGACCGTTGCTGGAACCTGTCTGTTCGATGGCGCACCGGACAGTCCGGTGCACACCGGACAGTCCGGTGCCCCTGCCACGTCACCATTGCCGTTGGATTCTGACCGTTGGAGCTTCTGACTTCTGGGCCCTCCTGGGTGT